>PVJX010027068.1:0-25192 GCA_004027295.1 Dolichotis patagonum | reverse complement strand
TGGTTGTGATGATGATGGTGATGATGATGATGGTGATGGTGATGATGATGGTGATGGTGATGATGGTGATGGTGATGATGATGATGGTGATGATGATGATTGGACGTGTTGGAGAAACCTGTGTTCTCCCTGGTGTCCCATCACCCGCTGGCCCTGGCCCTGGCCCTGGAGGAGGGTGCATGGGTGCGTGGCAATTGCATTCTGAGATTTCTGTTTCCGGCTTCTTCAAGCCCTCTCTGCCCACCCGGTTGGAAATGTTTCACTTCGCTGCACACAGTGGGGAGGATAGTGTGACTGTGTGTCACTCTGCCATGCTGTCACCGAAGGGCTGGCTCGCTCCTTCCCTTGATCGATCCTTTTCTGAGATGGTGCCTATGCTAGGTCTGGAGTGGGGAGTGGGGTACCATGATCTAGGATTAGAACAGTTTCCCCGTCCCACCCTCTAGACACTGGATTTTAATCCTGCTGGGTTATCTTTTCATTAATCCTCCAGTATCACACTTTACCTTTCACCCTGGTCCCTGGGGTTGGAGGCACTCAGCACAGCCGTTTGTCTCCGATCAGTCACTATGGGTCTCCTAATTCACCCTGTGCATATAATCTTCACATGGGTGAGTTAGTTGGAGTTAGGATAAGTATGTTTCACTCATTATTTCCTACTTTACAAATTACCTGCTCCTATGTTTACTTCTTTCCGATCTTAATTTCTACAATTTTTATACTGGTCTGTAATAGCTCTTTGTATACAGGGGAAGGCAATATTAGTCCTTTGTCTGGAATATATCTGGAGATTTTTTTTACCCATACTTTAGGCTTTAGTTTTTTGTCTGTGGAGTCTTTTGATAATGGAAATTTAAAGTTCTAGGTAATAAAGTCATTGCTTTTGCCCTAATTATTTCTCTTTTTAGTTGTTAGTTATTTTTCCTAGCTATAGTACACTCTTTCTTTTAGTTCTGCAGTTTTTTTCTGTGCGTGTTCATGCCTTTTGACATGAAAGTTTGGCTATTTCTTTATTTCATCAGTAACTGTTCCAGTGCTTACATTATACATTTTTAAATTATCATGGATTACCTTAAAATAAATTATGCTACTTTACATATAACGTAAGAACCTAAAAACAGTATGATTCTATTTTCCCCTTCTTTGTTTTTTTATATTATTGACATATCCTTTGTTTCTGTGTGTTTATAAAATCTACTGCATAATGTATTATGTTTGCTTTAAATAGTCAATTATGTTTTATCCAGCACATTAAAAAAATTTAATAGCCTCAGACTTCAGAAAATTTGCAAGTATGGTACAACTAATTTTTTCGTGAAAAATCTGAGAATAATTTGCCAATGTGATACCTTTCACACTTGTGTAGTACCAGTATAAACGGGCTTTTTTGGACACAATTCAGGTTTCTTTAGTTGTCTCAGTGTTATAGCAGGATCAAATTGTTGTCATGACTCTTTGGTCTTCTTCACTCTGGAACAATTCCTCAGTCTTTACTTCTCCTGACCTTGGCATGAAGATTAGACAAGTTTTATTGTAGACTGTCCTCAATTCCAGCGTGTTTTATGTTTCTTCTTTAGTAGATTATTCATGTTATACATTTTTATTAAAGCATTTTTATTAAAGCATCTTTTCTGTTATTGTGTCCTCAGGGGCACAGGATGTGAGTTGGCAGCTGTCTTCTTCTTTGACTCCACTGCCTCAGGCCCCAAGGCCTTCCTATATGCTATGCTTCCTCAATTTGCCTGCCTTTTCCTTCTCTGGGCTCTGAAATTCCACTCTGGGCTACTCTTCCTTGGGGACAACCTCCTTACCCTTCTTGGACTCCAAAACTCTGTACCAGGCTGCTTCTTTGGGTTTGTAGCTTCCTTTCCACACTCCATCTGCTGCTCTGCCCTGGACCTCTTCTGTACCACCTACCCTGGCATGGGTGTTATGTTAGTCAGTTTTCAGTGCTGTAACAAAATTCCTAACAAGATCCACTTAAAGGAGGAAAGGTTTATTTTGACTCATGGATTTTAGAAGTTTCAGTTCATGGTTAACTGTCTCCATTACTCTGACGTTTGTGGCAAGACCAAAACATTGTGGTGGTAGGACATGACAGAGGAAAGGTGCTCTCTTCTTGGTAGCCAGGAAGCTGAGAGAGAACAAAGAGCCCTAGAAAAAGGGCTGAGGACAAGATATATTTTCCAAGGGCATTTCCCTTTGACCCATTCCCTCTGATTAGGCCCCACCTTCTAAATTTCCACCACCTCCCGGTAATGCCATTACATTATAAATCCATCAATGGATTAGCCTACTGGTGAAGTTACAGCCCTATTTTATTGGTAAGACAAAAAGTAATAATTAAGAACCACTATACAGTTTTTAGTTGTACTTCCCTTAAAAAATACAAGGATAACATTTTTCTTTTTAGAGTGGCTTAATCTTGATGTGACAATAAAATATAATATTATTTTGGCAATATCCTCAAAATTTTCGCTATCAAGTAAATTATGTGCTACATGTCCTTTCAAAATGCACAGGTAACAGTAGAGTAGGTTTATATAATTGTGTGAAGCTGGAAATTAATTGTTCTAATACTAACATCTTGAATAATTAGGGTTGCTAAGCTTATTAAGAGAGATGCAGAACTAGTTTTCAAAATCATATTTTTAAATATAATTTATTTGACTTCTCTGGGTGACTAATTCATAAGGACTTAAGAAAAAAGGTATAAAGATAAAAATATAATGTGAACTAGGTCTGAACTTTGTAATTCTTGGAAGCATTAGTTAAAAAAATCCGTTCAGATCTGTACATGTTGACTGCCTAATGTTTTGAAGGAATAATTGAAAACAGCAACTTGGAAATGCAATTTGAAGTGCCCTGGAAAATACAGAGAAGCCCGTAGGCTTGTTGACCAGCTCCTAGAACCAATCAGGTTCTGTTCTGCAGCCGTTTTCTTTAGTATCATCTGCCCACTGGGCAGTGCCACTTACACAGCAGATGCCTGGGCTCGTGGGCCATCCGCTGAGCTCAG
Source organism: Dolichotis patagonum (assembly GCA_004027295.1). NCBI lineage: Eukaryota > Metazoa > Chordata > Mammalia > Rodentia > Caviidae > Dolichotis > Dolichotis patagonum. The sequence continues at coordinate 22,173 of PVJX010027068.1, read as the reverse complement.
AGCCAGCAGTAGGTTCGCAAAGACCATGTTCTGTGAAAACTCAAGTTGTTTTTCTTTCCTTCTCTGTCATTTGGCACACAGCATACAAAAAAAGCCTTGTGTTGATGAATTTGGAAAGTCTAAATAAAGTAGTGAAGTAATGCGGTCGTCTTAAAATGTAAAATGGTTTCATTAGCTTAAAAAGTTTATAAGTGTTGCCTTAGGGTTGTCTTTCATTTTGAATGACTGTGACTTCCTTTGTAAAAGATATAAAGCATACGACCTTGCAAACAGTTGTGAAATCACCTTCAGATTTTACAGTGCTGTCGACTTGTCTTCTCACTTGAAGGAGATTAAAAAAAACATGGTTCCTACTAACATTGTATCATCTTGTAGAAGAACCAGATGGTTCAGGCTTGTTTGATCAAATTACTTGGAATTGTAAAACACAAGAGTATTCTCAGTGACTTCTCAGATCCATGTTTTTGATAACTTCAGGGTCAGTCTGACCTTAATTCACCAAAGCAGAAAGTGGTTCCAGGTTTCATGGCTGTGTCCTGCATGAACTTCAGATCAGGGAAGGTTCCAGAACTGCAATGCTCTATCAAGGAACTCTGCGTTGATTTGATCTGTGATGAGGGTGAAAGACAGATGAAATGGAGCATCTCAAAATTGCTTGCAGAACAATTTATCTTTTGTAGATGTTGTTCTAACCCTAGATCTAATTTTCATCACTTCATCCTTAATCGGTAATGCTAAGTTTAAAAGTTAACAAATGCTTTTAATAGAAAGTTTCCATGACTTTTACATGGTAGAAGCCCTCTTAATGTTAACAGGAGCCAAGCTTGCAAAAACGATACAGCAGATGTAAGACGAAAAGCTACCTCACTGAAAGAGGCAGCCAGATGGCAGGGGTGTGCTCTGGAGACTGGGTAAGCTCTGTGTCCCTGGGCGCGCTGCTTCGTCTTTTTGTGTCTAAGGTGTAAAGTGAGGATGATTGTGAAGATGGTGACCATGAGGTTGGTGATGACATTTTCTATGTTTGCACTTATTCAGCTTAAACGAATGTTTATGGCGTACTTAGAACAATGCCTGGCGTATAACAGATTCTCAGCAGAAGTTACTATTGTTAACATGTTGAATGTACAAGGCTGACTGGTGGAAAGGCTTGGGTGGGAAGTCAGGAAGACTGGCTTCTCATCTCAGCTTTGCTGTCTTTGCCAGCTCACTCATTTCCGGCGGGGCACCCTGCTCATCCCGACCTCAGTATAAAGACCTTGAGAATCCTAGCAAAGACTCCCTCCTTGCAATTCCTTTTGGAGAATGAGGGTGGGTGAGAGGGCATGGAGGACACGTCCTGCTCTGCTGTCTGTGACCCTCAGATGGGACACAGCACCTCAGCAAGGAACATGTCGGGAGCAGTTTCCAAAAGACCTAGAGAGGACTTCATGTTTGCCCTCCTGCCTGCCTGCACCGCTCCTGCACCCCACGGTGAGCTCAACTGAGCCTTTTAATTCACATCTCAGCATGACACCCGCCACAGAGGTGTCTCTAAACTGCCAACTCTAAAATCAGCCTGCTGTAAAGCCCAGTTCTTTTCCTTTATAGTACCTGTCAGTATAGTAAATAGTTTGTTTTTTCTTTTTCACTTTGTTTTTTTGAGACAGAGTCTCACTATGTAGCTCAGGCTGGCCTTGAACTCACTTTGTAGTTCAGGCTGGCCTCGAACTCAGGGTGATCCACTGCCTCAGTTCATGAGTGATGGGATTACTGGCATGCGCCACCACACCCAGCACTAGTTATTAATTCTGTAAAGCATTCTTGGTTTTTGTCTGTCTCTCTGTACTAATTATATGCTCTTTGGTGTCAGGCATTACATATTTTTTAATTTTTTTACCTCCAGTACCTAAACCGTATCATAAGCGGCACTCAATCAAGATTTCATTTGTTTAATTAGTTAATTAATATAGTGACCAACTGCTGCTTTAGATGTTCCTGGTGGGGAAGGACAGTGAGGGGATGAGAAAATAAAGAAGAGACAAAGCTGGGGTCAGGTGGAGCCCTTACCCTCCTGACGGGAGAGCAGGAACTGCTCAACCACTGTAGCACATTTATTTTTATACCTCATACACTCTAAAAAACAATGTCAATTTCAACTCCACTGCCTAGCAACTTGTTCACCTGGCTGGCCTGAGCCCCTTGCCTTAGTGGAGCTGGAACGACTTGTTTATGTGGCTTGTTCTGGGTTCTCTGTGTTTTCAGGGCTGGTCTTGCTTTAACCCCATACATGTGATCAATCTCTAGCTTCAATGGCTCCCTACAAATTACATCAATCAATCAACTAATAAAATTAATTTAAATAAAATGGATTAAATAATTAATTTAATCTACTGGATTCCTATAGCACACAAGGCTGTTTTTTCAGGTACTGGGAACTAGCAGCAAATAACACCTTGGCGTTCTTCCCTACTAACTATAGCACAGCTGGCTTTGAGAATGTTTTGCTTTCAGAGTTTCAGCAAATGCTGAGACGCTGTTCTATGGAGCCCATCATGTGCTTTTTCCTTTTATTATTATTATTTTTTTCACTTTGTATAAATAAAGACGTTGGGGCTGGGACACTTGTCACTACTTCTCTATCAGAGAAGCCAAGTCCCACCTAGTCCCAGCTTTACTTTAAAAAAAAAAAAGGCAAATAACAGCTTTTGTCTCACAGATTTCTTTTGTGATGTGAAGAGTCAAGTAGTCAAACACAACACCAAGCCACAGAGAATTAAGTGCTGCTAAGAAAATAAATCAGGGTAAAGAATAAAAAATGACTGGGGCACCACTGACAGAGACACTACTGTTTATATCTCTACTGTCAGGGAAGGCTTCTCCAGCAGTGGTGTTTTCAGAAAGACTTAAAGAAAAATAAAGCCAGGAAAATGAGATAAATGTGTTAGGGACGGTAGAGTAGGTGCATTTGGCTGGACTGGAGAATTCCTATTGGGAGTAACGAGACATGAATTTGGAAAGTTGTGTTGTGAGGCCTTGAATGTCCACGCAGGAAGCATCCTAGGTCAGGTATGGGATGACAGATGTTGAAAGCTGCTGTTTTCCCTTCACTCTTTTTCCTTCTCCTTCCTTGCCATGGGTGGATTGAGGGGTTGGGTGATGTCTGGAAGCAGAAGGAGATTTCTCTAAGAATGAGCCCTGGGATAGCACCATGGGAATGGAAAGGAAAGGACTTGAGTGGAAAGCAAAGCATCCTCAGCCTTGCAGGCCCCTGGTGCATGGAGGGGAGGGCGGGCAAGCAAGGCAGCACTGAGAATGTCAGCTAGGGCATGGGGGCTCTGGAAGAGCGAAGCCAGTAGCAGAGCCAGCTTAGCTATAGATCTTAAATGCATGACTCACCCCCCCCACACACACACACACAAACACTGGTTCCTGACTCATACTTCCTGCCCTGCCAAGTGATTTTCTTTCCTTTCCATACAGTGTTCCATTTAAGTGGCTGGGGGAGTCTAATTCATTTTAGCAGTTTACCATCTGTTCCAGGTGACCTGTGATCTGCACTGAAGCAATTTATCAATTAACTCAAGTCCCTGTTTTATGTCAGGAGAAAACCCTCCTTTTATTGCTCTGAAAGTTAACATGAGATAGGGGAGAGCTGCCAGCCCTGCTCCTCCCTGCGCCTTCCCTGGGCTGCCATCTTCAATTTCTGTCTTTCTAATAATTTATTCTTTCATATCTATAAATGTGTTCGACTCACTCCTCTCCTTAAAACAAATTCTTAACCCCGCTTCTCTCTAGTTAGTATCCTATTTCCCCCTTAACAAGTAGATGTTGCCCAGTTTCTTGACACTGCCTTCTGCCCACCCATGGAGTCACTCAGAAGTGACTTTCCACGGTCTCTACCTGGGTGGCCAGTTCATCACTTCCAAAGCAGAGCTCATCATTTCCTTCGCCAGCCTTCTCTTGGTTCTGCATCCTGTATCCAGCCCTCTCTTTCTCCTGCACCCCGTTTCTAGGTGAAAAGCTCCCTCATCTACTCAGTTGACTCCAACAGAATTTGGAAATTACAGTTGACGTCTCCCTTTTACTTCCCTTTGCATTTTCTTTCTGGCTGGTAAACTCCCTCTCTTTTTGCTTCCTATTCTCTCTGGTACTCATTATTTATGAGCGATGGTATTATGGAGAATTTAATTGGGCTAATAGAGTCTACCATTGACTCTGAGATCTCATCTCATTTTTCATTTATCTACAAGAACTTTTCTTCTGCATCACATGTGTTCCTCTTCCTGTTCAGGCTGACATTTCTCCTGGACACCGCTTTGGCTTTAATGCTCTGCATGGGACCTTTCATGTTTCAGCTCCTTCCTCACTTGCAGCTCTATTCTCACCATTTGCTCGCAGGCACCCTTGGCTCTATGCTCGACGAGTTACTCCCCGTCATCCAGTGTCAGCTCCCACATCCCTCCTGGCTCCCTGCACACCTCTGGCCATCCTGCCCTCTCTGCAGAGGGTCTCTCGTCTTCTTCCTTGCCTGGCTCACTCCTGCTTAGGCCCAGCTTGGATGTCATCTCTTCCAGCAGGGCTGCCTGCATTCCCGTTTTCTCCAGCCATCTTGCTTAGATGCGCTTTGCATGTGTTCCCAGCGTTGTGACACTTCTGAGTGTCTGTTCTCAAAGTCTCCTTTTAGCTATTTTCTTGGACTATCTGTGTCTTGAGGACAGGGACAGAGTCATAGTCTGCTTTCAATTTACAACTCTTACATGCCCATTGCTGTGCCCCGTTCTCTTCTTTCACAGAAAGTTCCTTTTTAGCCTTGATTGTTTTTCTGGTTTATTTCCCTGGGAATTATGTCTCTGTCCTCATGACAGGTTTCTTGCCCGTTTTCCCCACGGCCAAGCCTCCTGCTGTCCTCAGATGTTGACGCTGGCCCTCTCTCTGTGGCCCATACTCTAAGTCATGACAGCCTCAGCCAGGCTTTCAACTACCCCTCCAGGGTTGGCACTGGTTTCAAATCAGACAGGGACAATTCCAACTTCTCTCCCCTTCAGAGATGTTAACCTTTGCAGTCTCAGTGAATGTGGGGACAGTGATATTTCTAATGTGCAGCTGTAGAGACAGTCAGCTGGCTTGGGGGAAATAAAAATTTAATTTTGGAACCACTGACTTTGAAATGTCAACAGGGCATCGATAGAAAGCCGTAGAAGTATCAGAAAAACCAGTTACAGAAATCTATAGATAGTGATTTTTATTCTCTGGTATTCTGGAAGTTTTAGAGGGCAACATTGCAACACCTTTTCCCTGGAGTTTGGAGCTGAGAAATAGACAGCTGGAGATTGAAATATTATCTGATGCAGCTGATAGGAGACTGTGGCTTGGGCTCAATGACCAAAGCTGGCCTTGCATTCTTTTCCTGAATCAGCAGCCCCACCCTTAGTCCCAGCACATGTTGGGAGCTGTGGTATCCCCGCGGTGCAGAGGGCAGAGGGGACTCCTGCATCTTGCTTTCTTTTGGGGCAGGGAAAGGTGAGGAGGAGCTGCATTGCTGGCCTAGCCTGGTTCTTCCTCCCAGCCCCCCACTCAGGTCTGCTCTCCCCTTCTGCAGGGGAGCCATGGGGAAGGGGAAGAGAGGGAGAAGGTTTCTGAAGTGTCCTGGATGGAGAGAGAAGGCCCAGGGAATGAAGCATCTCGAGGAGAAGCAATGCTTACCCTGCCTCTGGTGTAAGTGCTTTCTGTGATGCAGAGTCTGCGACTTTGAGATGCATTCTGTTCCATTCTGGAAGGATTAGATAATTAGAAAGTTGGTTTTTGCATCAAAGTAGATAAGGTAAAGTGACTCCTCAGTGTGTGTTATCCTCTCTAGTTCTTCCTGCTGGAAGTATAGGAATGAGACCAAATTTGTCAATTATTTAAGCATAGCATCTTCTTGTCTGCTTGTTTTTGGTTCCCCAGCCCGGTTCATTCATGTGTTTGTCCCTCTGTGGTAGGTTCTAGTCTCAGCTCTCCTGTCCCCATGTTGTCACTTTTTTAAGTTGCCACCTCTAAGCAGTCTCTATTTGTAGGTTTGTCATAAAGTGGGTTGGAGAGGGTGCTGTCCCTTAGTCTGAGTGTGCCTGTCTTGGTTACTTTCTACTCATCGCTGAGACAAAATACCTGATGCCCAAAGTTGGGAAAGGAAAGGTTTATTTCTTACAGTTTTTGGAGGTTTCAGTCCATACTCAGTTGGCTCCAAAGCAGGATGGCATGGCTGGGTCGCAGTTCATGGCGGCTGCAAACAGCAAGGCGGAAACCGGCAAGAGAGAGAGACACCCCTTCTTCCTGCCATTACATCACATCCTGGCTCCACCCCCTAGGAGGGTGTAGCACTGACACCGCCAATCCAAGCACTAGACAATGAACCAGTCACAAATGCACAATGCAAATACATGAGGCCTGGGGGCCACAGACATAAACCATGACAGTGCCCAACCCAAGGTCATGCAGATCAACCTTATGCTAAGCTCCCTTCCCTGTCCTGGTCCTGAGGTTTCTCTTCAGGCAGCAGTGTGAGAGGCAACTAACAAGACCATGTCAATGTGTAACCCCGTGATTTACTACTCAAGTCAGCATCAGAGAGATCAGAATTGGCAGGAGAAGCAGCACCCCAGAGGTCTTTTAGGGACCCATGTTCAAGGTAGTCCTTTTGCATGGAAATCACATTCTCCCATGTAGAGCAACGCAGATCATTTAATCCTCTGCACCAGTGATGGTTTAACTTTATAGCTTGAGGATTTCTTTTTTTGTACCAGGAATCGAACTCAGGACTCTGTGCTTGCCAGGTAGGCCCTTGTGCTGCTGAGCTATATACCCAGCAGCTTGAGGATTTATTCATAATGCCACACAGTGGGGAGCGAAGAATGTACTATGCTGAGACTCTTAAACCCACAGGGTCCAATTCCCACTGTACTGTTGGTTAGTGTCACTCATTTACTTAAAAGAATGTACACCCTTATATATTTCTGCCCTCTCCTCCTTTATTTAGTTTTTCCCCTTTCTCTGATATATGACTGATCTATTCGATTTTTCCAAGATTTTCTAATTCATCTCCTATTTTCATTACTAATCTGATCTCTCCCCGCCCCCATCCGAAAGCGTCCTCCCTCATCAGTCTCTGGGCACGCTCAAAAGTGCTCAGAGCTAGAAAACTATGCCAAGGACGATCTGATTAGCGCAGCGTCTGGTGCAAGTCTCCCCCGCTTTCACACAGACATCCACGGAGCTGTGCTAGCTGGACTCACTGTTGTCTACGTGAGTATTTCAGGCTCTGGTGACTTTTCTGTGACCTGACATGGATGGCGGCTTCAGCATTAAACCTGTTCTGATGCTCGGCTGCAGTGACAAGACCCCTCCTTGCTTCCTATCCATCTCTCGCAGTATCTCTCTCAGGATTCCTTTGAGCACCCAGGCAGCCCTAACCTGGACTGAACTCCTGCTCGGCTTGCACTGGCCCTCTCTCTCCCATGGTCCCTTATGATGGTGTTTGACCATCACATATGGAGAGTGCTTCTCCATGCTTCCCACTCCCGTCTCCCCCCAGGTGAGTTTAGTCTGTGCTTTGGGTTGTATGTTGTTTACACACCGCTCTCAAATCCACGCATGCCTGGCCACCTTTCTTTTTTGAGATCCAACCCATCACATCAGTGCCTGCTGGGTGACTTCACTCTCCATTCCTCGGCACCCACCGCCTCATGTGTCTGCCTTGGAGACATCACGTACCCAGCACTTTTCAGTCCTCCTAGGGAGTGGATATGTGTACATAATACAACTTGGTGTTTTTCCCCACCACTTTTACAGTACCACTGTCCCCCTCCACATTCTCAATTTTTCTTGGTAAATGGGTCATCATTTGTCACTCAAATTGGAACTATTGTTGATTAATAAATGATACCCATTGAAGATGCTTTTCCACAATACAAAGTGGGATTTATATTTATATTTTAAGTTTTTTTTCCTATAATAAGATTTTATATCTTAATTGGACTATTTTTAGTCCACAGAAGTTATATTTGTGTAAAACATATCCATGCTACCCCAAGAATTATGTTTGGGCTTTTGTATATTATCTTTATTAAATCATCCCCAAATCTTTGTGAATTAAATATTTTTTCTGTTTTGCAAATGAAAGAAATGATGCATTGAAAGTTCTTTCTTCATCATAGTATCAATTATGCTTCCTGATATAGGGATGGGAGTAAATGTCGTATTTATTCTTTTACCTTGTCTAGAGATAAAAGACATTATCTTTAGATAATGTTAGAGATCTTCACTTATTAGTCCTCTGGTAAGTTCAGTCTCCATCATCAAGTTTTCCTTCAGGTCCACACTGGCTATGTGCTACCTGAGTGGACTCAGTGCCTGGAAGGCAGGAAACTCCACAGCTCAGGAGTCAGCTGGACCATAACCCCCGAGGTGGGCCTCTTGGAGGTCGCTTGCTGTCTCCTTCTGTTAGCTTCTACCAGAGGGCCTGTTGCCTCTTAAGAGGGTCTGTGTGGAAATGTAGCGGTGGTATCTGCCACAAGCCTCCATTCCTTCCTTCCTTCTCAGGAGCCCCTTGAAACCTGACCCCTGCCCTTGCACTTTCCCACTGATCCAATTTCTCTGCTGAAGGCCGGGTAGTTTTGTGTGGACACTTTGGGTTTTGAGATGATTGGCAACTTCTGCTTTGGGCTCTGCCATGTAAATGACATTAAAGGATTCAGATATTAGCACACTAATCTTCATGTCTTTTCATTTATTTTGGCCTTCAACAGTAAAGATAACCAAACAGAAATTACTGTTTTGATAGATTATCTACCATTGTCAAATGCTATGATGTTTCCCCCTAAATGTACTGATGGCCAGGCATGTGCCAGGCGCTGGCGACGTGGGGTATAGAACTGTGTTAACTGAATGTCTCCCGTGTTCTGGGTGTTGTTCAGACAGGTTCAGCATATGTTATCTTCTTAATCTGCACAGTCCGGTAGATTTACTATTATATCCATTTTATTCTGAGACAGATTTAGTTTGTAGCAGTTTAGGGGTGAAATCAGTCTCGTTTTTCCCCCTGGTGCGTGACAGTGCCTATCCTTGAGCTTGGGCTTGAACCAAAACACGGAGGTTTTTATCTGAACTGCTGGCCAGCGGTTCTACCTTATTCTCTAAGCATGACAGTTTCTGTTATTCCTGTTCAATTTTGTTGATTTTGGTTCTAACTCTGGTATTCAGTGAGTTATGCTTGAGGAATTCACTGCTTTGATAAAATGTGATACTTACATTCTTATCCATTTTGAAAAACTGTTGAATACAAATCTTATCTACTCCCTGCTTATGAGCTCTTTCTACTGCTGTGATGTGCTGGGTTTTTGTTTTTGTTTTTGTTTTTTTGTACTGGGAGTTGAACTCAGGGCCTTGTGCTTGCAGGCAGGTGTCGTGCCACTGAGGTACATCCCTGGCCTGGTTTTTTGTTTTGTTTTGTTTGCTTTTTTTGTTTTTGTTGTTAGCTATTTTCCCACATTTGTGCCTTCCCCCACATTTTTGTATTGTATGGAATATGAGATGATTTGTACGCTGGTGGAATATCCAGTAGAGTATGGTCACGAGGGTGGTACAGGTTCCAGGTACATTGAGGAACAGACAGGCCCTAAGCTAGGTGTGACAGGGCTTGGTCCTTAGAGGATGTGACTCTAGCTCAGGGCATCAGCCTGCACCAACATGGTGGCCCTGTGGCGTGCGTGGGAGAGTTCTAAGCTTGTGGGAATCCTGCAGGTGGGTGCAGTGCAATGATGTGGGTACGGATGCTGTAACATGTGATTTTAGTGACAGGCAAGTGATCAAGGGTTGGGTCATCATGTCCCAGGCAGTGAGAGTTTGTCCGTAGAACTTTGGGAGAGAGAGGGCCAGCACAAGTAGTGTGGGAGTTTCGTTCAGGTTAAGGTTGCCTGAATTAGCTGATAAAAATGCAGAATTGTCAGTTAAATTTGAATTTTAGATAAAAAATTTGTTGTTAGTATGTGTGCTCTGTGCAGTATCTGTATAGTTATATGAAAAATGTATTTTCAGTTTTCAAATTTAGTTTTCTATCCTGTTTTTTATTTGGCAACCCTTACCCGGTAGACCTGTAGAGTACTGTGGAGTTATATTCCCTTACTTGCAATTTAGATAATAATTGACACTAACAAGGCTCTTCTAAGAATGAAAATAGCTAGCACACAAGAATAGGAAACATGAATCCCCTTCTACTTCCACACAACTTTTTTTCCTTCATTTTGACAATACATTTAAAATGATTAGGTAGTTATAATAATAAAATATCACATGAACCCTAAGGATGAGTGACTTGTCTTTGAGCTGACACATCAGTCTCCTGCCTTGGGACTCAGGTTTGAACTAGAATTATGCTATCCACTGTTGTGAATTTCTAGCTTGCTCACTGAAGACCTTGGATTTCTTAGTTTCCACAATTGGATGAGTCCACTTCTTTTCTTTCTTTCTTTTTGAGTCCATTTCTTAAAGTAAACCAATCAACGAACCAATGTCTTAAAATGTACGTTTCTACCTATAGCTCTATAGAGACTGACTGAGAAAGGCGCAGATCCTATTTATTTCTGCGTCTTTGGAGAATCCACGCTAATACAGATTTTTGGTACCAAGAGGGCTTCATAAGGCTCCACCTTAAGGATGAGTTTTCTGAATTGGTTCTAAAGTTTTTGGGATTGCCTTTATAATGTGATTAAAGATTCTAATGATTATTTCTATTACTGGAAAGAACGCTGATAGTCCATAGTATGGTCTGGCAGTAAATATAAGCTAAATATTTCCACTAGCTACTCCTAATCACTTATAATAATGAAGGGTCTGGGCAGGCAGGCACGTGATACTTTCAAACAGTTTTTGAAACCTTACTGATGTAATGATGTCAACTGATTGCTTTCAGTGTCGCTAGACAGAGTACTGACAGCAAAGGAGAGCTCAGGAATTGACACTGTCAGCTTAAGAACCATTGTGTCACCCTGCAAAGACTCATCTCAGGTAGCTACAGGATTGAGATTGCTTAAAATCAAATGCAGAATTTCATCCTATAGATGGCCATACAATGCATATTCGAACTGCAGCTTCTCAGATGCCTAAGTGAAGGCATTAATTGGAAAAGAATGGGTTCCTGCAAATTGGGATGGGGTTATGTGGAAAGAGTAAGGAGACTCCTTGCCTCTGGATATGTAGTCTTCTTTGTCAGTGGAAAAGTTGTTTTCTCCCTCTCCACTTCAGTTTAACATGATTAACCCCACACTGAATGAGAAATTGTAATAGGTTCCTCTGAGATAGTTGCTATGATGACAACGCTGACTTTCTCTAGCACTTACTCCTACTTCTGCTTGCTTCTAGATTATATCAAGACTCAAGTCCCAGCAGGCCTCTAAGGGTGAAGGGTAAAGTGTAGCCCATGACAAAGGACTCTATACTGTAAAAGAATACTTTTTCTAAGTTATTCAGATAGAAATCTGAGAAACATAAGTGAAAGTTAATATTGAGAATATGGAATAAGGATAGAAGGAATGTAAAGTTGGAAGGGGCTGAATCTATTCACATGGGCTCATCCAAGAGAGGTTCTGTATTTAATACTGCAGCTCAGACAGAAAGGACTCCTACAGTTTATTTTGTTAGTTGGTTGATCGGTTGGTTGAAACAAATAAACATAAAGATGTACAACATAAATAAATGCAGGATTTACCCCAGGATAATGGTGAAGAAGGGATTTAAAGGCTTATGGAGATTAGAATGTTAGAATAGATTTGTCATTCTGGGAATGTCTGGAGGACATACCTTCCTTCCATCACTGTTGTGAAAAATAAATTTGTGAGGGGCCCCTGCTCACGGTATACATTTTCTACATTAGAAACATGTATGTATTACAGAATTATGTGAATGTGAGTATTACCAAATAATAATAATACCCCCTTATTATTATAGTGCACTGAGATTAGATTGCATGTGTACCACCTAGGTCACTGTATAAAAACTAAATGCTAAAGTCACTCAGTCAAGCTGCTGAAGAAAGGGTTCCCAAACAGGTCAGTTTATCCATATTCTTGAGGTTTGTAAAATAAGAAAATGAAGAAATGAGAACATTCCTGTGAAAGGCTGCTTTTCTTTTAGCTAAATCAGGCACTTCCCTCTGGTCTCTCTATCCAACAGCTGAGTAGGTGGGCCTGTTAGTTCTGCAAACAGGAGACCTCACTCCAAAGTTGTAGAAGTAGAAAAGATCCTTTTTCTTATGGAAAGTGAAAGTTAATAAAAGCTGAAAGTTCAGTGCTGCCCACTACACATTAGGTGCCAAAGCCTACATTACAGTCTTCAAGTAGGTCTGGTCTTCTGCCAGGAACAAAATAATGATGGTGAAAGAACCTGGGTCCCTACCCCTTCCTAGAGCCATTAGGTGGGGCTGAACAAAGCAGGTGCCTGAAAGGGATATTAGGTAATGGACAGAGGGGGGTGTTGCAGCCCAAGCAAAGAGAGTGTGGATGTCACGAATGTCGGCGTTTCCGTGAGAAGAAAGGAGTATCCATCCACGATAGGAGGAAGGGTATGGTGCAGACTATAGGAGGCTGCTCTGGCTTGGGGTTAGAGTCCAAGCAAATAGAAATGGTGTCTAAGGCAGGAGTGAGGGGTGCAGACAGGTAGTCACACTGAAGGGCAGTGGCAGAGCTTAGTGAGGAGTGATTGATTTGTAAGATGAGGAACTGGCCTCTGGAATGTCATGAAGAGGAGGATTTAGGGGCATTTGTATAGGAAATCTAGTCAGGCAATGGAGGGTTGGTGTCCATGGGGTTAGATCAAATAAATAAAAGTATTATGAAATTAATAGTCAGATTTCTTGCTCTAGAAATTAATTACAAGCATGGAAGGGCAAAATATAGGAATGAACCCTGTGAGACGGAAAGTGAGGTATCAATGGGAAGTCATGTTTTTAATAAATGTGGGTAGATAAGTAGGTGGGATTCGTGGTGGGAAAACCCAAAACTCAGGGACAGTAGTGTCCAGACCAAATCAAGGAAGAAGGGCAGGACCAACTGTCACTTAGCCAATATCTTTCTGGGGCACTGCCCAGTGGATCCTCAAGGTAGGGATCAAGTTTCCTTAGACCCAGAAGAGATCTCAAACTGAATCTGTTTGATACAAGGAGGGATCAAAATATGTGGTGGATGCTTACATTTTAAAAATTCGTTATAGTGAAAGAGATTATTATGAATCCCCCTCAAAACACAATTATTCCATCGTTCTTACCACTTTCTGAAGTGGTTCTGGAAGTCCTCTTTTGTGAGTGACTTTAGTTGCACTAACTGCCTCAGTGTCCTGAATTAATTAAAAATGTTGACCTTTCACAGTCATTTTGACTCTGAGAAAAAGCCATCAGTCGTATGGTGCTAGGTAAGTGACAGCAGTGCCAACCTTGTGTAGAGCACACATAACCCCACAACCCATGATGAGCACAGCTTGGCAGCTCTTCCAGAACCCCACCTGCTAGGTCTCTGGCATCAGCAAGACCCTTCAGGGCAAGCCAGATGCTGAGCTGACTCTTCTTCAGGTCCCCATCCAGGGGTACACCCATGTCATCAGAACAAGTACTTTGAACCAAATTTTTAAAATTCCCTGAAGATCTTTTTTGGGAACACAGCATTTATCTCAAAAGGGCTACTTTTCCTAAATTCCCAGAGATGACAAAGAGTTCTGTTAGAATGTGAATGTATTTAAATGTTTAGTAGTTTAGGTCATTGTTAGGCAGATTAGAAATAAGTGTTTCAAGTCTCCTAGCAAATTTGGGTTCACTCCAGCACTGGCTTCCCATTGGTGGTCAGTACTGTTTGAATGTGTTTTGCGTAGGCAGGCTCATTTGAAAATATTATCATTCACATCAACTTTATCCACATTGTACAATTAAAAACTGGAGATGAGATTAAATTGCACATTGCAGGTACACAGTGTCTTAGTCATCATGAGCTACAGTGGCAATAATCATAGACTGGGAGGCCTAAACAACAAACGTTTGTTTCAGTGTCCTAAAGGCTGGAAAACGCAAGATCAAGGTGTTGGCAGGCTTTTGCTCTTGGAGAGGCCCCCTTCTGGGTTTGCAGGTAGCTGCCATCTCCCCGTGTGCTCACAGATAAGACAAGTCTCTGATGACACTTCCATATTCTTTTAAGGCGTGGAACCATCACAGAAGCTCTACCCCCACAACCTTATGCAAAGATATCCTTTCCTTCAACCTGTGCATTTGGGGAGGAATGAGATAATTCAGTCTATAATGTACAGTTATCAAGAACTGGGATTCATATTCTCATTTTCCACATTCAGGAATTATTTTCTACATCCTTCTCACAGAAACAGTGTCCCATTCCAGAATACGGTAATAGACTGACTATTGTACCTGACATCCCTCCTGCCTAGAATAGAGCATCTATTTGTAATACAACTCTCAGCATAAAATTTAATCCTCACCATACAAACTATCCCGAGCATTTTTCCAAATGCTTACAATGATGATTATTTAATCTTTTTTATCATAACTTACTCGAAAGTATGTAATGATGGTTACCTTTACTTTTTTTTTGAAAACTTTTTTTAATTTTAAAGGGAATAAAATGAAACAAAACAAAATGGTGATAGGGCAGTAGAAAATCTGCAGTTGTTACTGTATTGTTATCCTCTAAATAGTTGCTCAGACTGCTGGCCCCAGTCTTGCATAGTAAATCAACACAAATGTCAGGGAGCTTCCTGACTTCAGTTGTGATCGTCTCAGCCTGTGTTGCATCTGGTTGCTTACAGGGGTGAAGGCGGTGGAGGGGCTTCCTGGCTGTCCTCATCGGCCAGCAGGGCCTCCAGCAGCACACGGCGTGGGGCAGGGGTTGTCACACGGCTTCCTTGCTGTTTCTCCCTGGCCTTCAGGGCCTGCTGGCACACGGGAAGGCTGCATGGCTGCACTGCTGCTTCTCCCCGGCTGGCAGGGCCTCTGCTGGAGCACAGGGGTAGAGGCTGCATGGCTTCCTTGTTGCTTCTCCTGGCAAGCAAGGCCACTGCTCCTGGTTTTCTTATTTTTGCTGGATTCCTGAATCATCTGACTCCATGGGTTTCAAGTCTCAGTTCAGGTCTTTCCTGTGTCCATGGGACCCACCTCCTTCCTCCCTCTCTTCTCCGTGTTGCTATATTCCAGAGTCTGGATACCAAAACTTAGAGAGATTCTTTCTCTGCTGCTCATCATGCCACCATTTCTCCAGACACTGTTGATTACTTTTACTTTTGCTAGTAGTATCTTTTGGGAGATATTTGTGTCAAAACTGTACAAACACACATTAAGTTGAAGGCAAAATTCAGTGTAGACTAAAACTCAGTTGCTTATTAAAATTGTTCTTTTCACCTAAAATTAAAGTGCGCATTGACCAGTATTAGGTCAAAAGTTTTCTGTTTCTTGTTTAAACTAACCATTACTTTTTGCGTGGCATCTACTATCAAAATATGTAACAGCACTTTCAATTCCAAACACTTAGAGAGAAATTTAATCACACCTCATTAGAAACAAGCCTTTGAAGAGTAAAACACTTAACAAGCAATCTGCTCCCATAGTTGAGTTACGCATTCTATTTAAGATTAGTCTTTAAAAGTTTTAAATATTGATATAACACCTGGACTATTCTTAGCCATTATCTTGTTCTACATACTTGAACTAGGGCCTTCTGCACAAGTCATTCTTATTTACCATGCAGTATTTCTGTTGCATAAAGTGCTAGATATTCTAACAATGTAACTAATGCGAGTCTTTCGTGCTCTTAAGAAAAAATTAATGAATTAATGTCTAAGTTTCTGCTCTGTATTTGTCTGTTTTCCTCTTTAACTTAGGCTGCTCTCAGAGTTTACAGGCTCTTTCTAGAAGACAGTATCCTAAAAGTGTCGTTGTTCAATTGGGCCACTACAGCAGGCACCGCAGACTAGCTGGATTCTGAACAACAAGATTGTATTTCCCATGGTTCCAAAGGCTGCGAAGTCCAAGATCAAGGTGGCAAAGATTCAGGGTCTGGTGCAGGCTCACTTCCTGGTTCACTCATCTTCTCCCCGTGTGTACACATGATTAAAAGGGAAGGGAGGTTTCTTGGGGGTCTCTTTCATAAGGGCACTAATCCCCTTCATGAGAGTTCTTTCCTCATCACCTAGTCACCTTTTAAAATGTCATTACCTGAGGATTAGGCTTTAAAATATGAGTTTGAAGGACATTCGGTCTATAAACACTGTTTCCCAGATACCATTACAAGTGCAAATATGAACCATGGTGAGATTATAATGCAGCTCTCAAGCCCTGGCTTCCTGAGACATACAGACAAATATTTAAGGACTTCAGAAGCAGTCCTTAAATTATCAAAAACAACATTTTGCAGTTAAAAAAATGATAATAAGGCCAAACAAGTTTGGGCAATTATGGTCCAAACAAAAGAAAAAATTATTATAAAATGTGCAGAAAAGGATAGAAATTAATAATAAGAGCATATGCACCAGTCAGATTTAACAAATATTACCCCTTTAAAAATTATGTTTGAGAACTACTACTTTAGGCTTCTTTTATCCTCAAAAGATGGTGGTATTAACCATTTACTCTACACCTCCTTTTTAATTCTTCTGGAAATTATTTTCCCAGTTTTTAAGGTACCACATTGCTCATCCTGGGTCTTCCTGATTCTCCACTCCTTGTGCTTCATTCCCTACATTCTGTTCCTATATCTGGGTTCTTTAGAGAAACAGAACCAATGGGATGTCTGTGTTTGCATGCACATGTGTGTGCATGCATGTGTTTGTGTGTGTGTGTAGGGAATTGGTTCATGGGATTTTGAAGGCTAAGAAATTCAGAATTTTCAGTAAGTTGGAGATTCAAGACAGTCAATAGTATAGTTCCAGTCTAAGTCTGAAGCTGAAGAACTGAGACACTCATTATGTAAAGTCCAGACCAAACATAAATCCAAAGGCAGAAGACTCTTGTCCCAGCTTGAAGACAATTGATCAGACAGTCAATTCTTTCTTGGACATCTTTTATTTTATTCAAGCCTTCAATGGAGTAGAGAAGGCCCACTTAACACTAGGGAAGGCAATCTGTTTTACCTAGTCTGCTAATTAAAACAGTTCATGTCACCCAGAAATATCTCACCCAGCACAACAATCCCCTTCTTTGCTTGACAGTTTAGAGGTGTGAGGAGACCAGAGTGGCTACGTGGCAATCTTATCTTCCAGTTCATTCAGTGCAATCATTGTTTTAACTCCTGGTGAAACAATCTCATGTCTTAAACTAAGGCCTTAAAGCCAGTATTTTCAAAAGTGTTACTTACAACAGTAAGCCAGTAGGATAAGGCATAGAAATAGAGGAAATAATTTTTGCTAGTGAATTGCAAAGAGTAATCATGAGTAAGCCATTCCCACATCCAACCCTTGACTCCTGAAGCAGCATGTCCTGGCTTTGAGAGAAACAGCATCACATACAGTGTTAGATGCTGACTCAGAGCACATTCAGCCTTTCAGAGAACCTTGCCCTCAACCCAACAAGATATTGCCACCTGCCTAATGCCCCTAAATCCTCCTGTTTTTGACACTACAGAAGCCAGCCCCTCACCTTATAGGTCAATTCACTCCTCACCCCCTAAGGTGCACCACTGCCTGCTCCCCTGCCTGGGATCCTCACTCCCACATTGGATCACTTTCAGTTTGCTGTGGCTCTAACCCCCATGCCAGACCAGCCTCTTCATGCAGTTTGGGCTCCTACAGTCCGCACCTGGGTGGATACTCCCTCCCACTGAAACTTGAATATCTGCACTGTGCAGCCTCCTAAGGGACCCTCTCCTCTCTTTGCTTGGACTCTAATACCCTTCTCTGGTTCATACCCACATCCTCTCAGTACCTTCTTTGTTCAGCTCCACCTAATGGCTCTTGGAGGAGGCAGGGATCCAGGTTCTCCCTCCATCATTCCTTTGTTCCTGGCAAGTGACCAGGCATCTCTGAAGACTGAGATACAAACTTTGGCACCTAATGTGTAGTGGGCCAAAGTTGAGCTTTTAATGTTTATCGTAAAGTATTTCCACCCAGAATAAAAGGATCTTTTCCATTTCTGCAACTTTAGGATGTGGCCTCGGGGTTTCAGAACTCACTAATAGACACACCTATTCAACCACAGGCTGGGTGGACGAGAGGGAAGTGCCTTTCACAGGAATGTTCTTCTTATTTCTTAAACTTTTTTATTATTTTACAAGCCTCAGGACATATGGATACACTGACCTGTTTGGGATCCTTTTCTTCAGCAGCTTGACTGAGTAACTTTTAGCATTTAGTCCTTGCACAATGACTTGGCCTGTCCACATTTGTATACTAAGTGCTACGCAGTTGTTTAGGGTATATTATTGTTGTTATTTTGTGGTCACATAATTATGTGACAGAATTATGCAATAATTCTGTGATGTATGAATTCTGTCAAATTTAGATGATTTATACTGTAAATATTTTTCCTCCCTGCCATTTTTTCCTGGATTTATTTTTGTTGTTCTCTATTGTATTTACAAAAGAATTTCCACATGAAATACATTATTATCCGGGAAGTCTAACAATAAGTAGGGAGTGCTAGCACTACATTCACAAAGTTCTCTTTGAGCATCTTGGAGACCAGAAATTATAAAATCTTAGAGTCATACAGTCTTTATGTTAGCAGAGACTTAGAATTCACGTCTTCAACAGGTTCTTCCTTCCAAAGTCAGGATCCTGTCTGAACACATCGCGTTCCTCACAGTCAAAGGTTAGGAGCTCTTTCTGCCACCCTTCTTGGTCCCTCTTGCTGCTGTTTTATGAAATCTGTGTGATCATACCCTCAGGGTCACTCTTGCACCAGAGTGTTAGAGAAGAATGCTCGCCATGACCACTGTAAATTTGGTGATGGATAGCAGAGTCACAAAATCTTAAAATCATAAAGGTTTTGTACTACAAGAGATCAGAAGTCTTTCCTTACATAAAGCTGATGTCTATCTCTGCTGATTTCCTCCCCTGTATGCTGATTGTGTCATTTAAGGTCCAGGTGAAAATATCTGCTTGGCTTCTGGTGTTTCAGTATATTTCCAGCATCTCCAGGCTCCTCATCTCAAGATCCATCCCGGGTCGTTTCTAGGAGCCTCAGTTATCTCCGCATGAGTCAAGAGAAGTGGGAAGCGGGTTGCAGCTGGCTTTGTAATCTTCACTAGAGTCATACACCCTCAGGATCCATTTCAGTTTCTTTGGGGCAGGGTTGGCTCCCTTGCAGTGATGGGTTCTTTTCCTAGTGCTCTGTCCCTCCTAGGAGCGTAGGAGTGCTTCTCTCATCTTTTGTTCTCATTACATCCCTTCATTTCTCTGGAAATGTGGGTTTTTGTTCTTTCTCACTCCATAAAGTTCCCTGTCATAGAGCAGGTGTTGAGACATAATGATACGATTGAGTGCCTTCAGACTTTATACTCACAGACTTTTAGTGGCAACCAATTTTCTTAAAACTCCTCCTTTTCCTCTATGTCAATCTTGTAATTTTTGTGGGTTAGGATGTCTTACACAAAATAACCACCTGGTGATTATCTTGGAATTAAATCTGGAATCACACTCCTCTGCCCTGATGTTCTTCCCAGATTGCTGTGTTGGCAACAGCCAGTGTTCCATGTGGAACTAATTTTTAATATTTCCAAGTGTAATCACATATGAACATTTGAAAATTCTCAGAATGTGTTCCATAACAATGGCCCTGTTCCTTAGGAGAGAGTGTAAGTTCATAGTAATTGCACATAAGTTCTTCAAAACAATTTATTCCACATTGAAATGTAGAACACCTACTTTTTAAATATTTCTGAATTAATGTAAAGTAAGTGCTTAGTAAATAAGTGTTAAATGAACCAGTTAATAAATGAGTAACTCTCCACATATTGGAAAAGACATCAAACCCCACATATTGGGGAGTTTTGTAACCTCATTCTAGTAGCCTCTCCTTTCTCATCTGTACAGACAAAGTGCAAGTATACCTTCCAGATAAAAGTCCAAATACATTTTTTGCAAGAATCAAACATCTAGTTGGTGGATAAGATCCATTTAAAGAGTCCCCTTTCCCCGTAACATATTGTTAGAATTCGTAGTTGATAATAACTTAATCATATAATATGGAAAAAATAACTCCTTTAACCTTGATATTAAAAGTTACATAATGGCAATACGTTTAGGAGCTTATTTGTAAATTTCTGGCTGTAAATCATGAAAACAATCATAATGCTTTAAGTATGGAAAAGGTCTTCGGAAACCATGTCATTAAAGACTTTCATTTTACACCAGAGGACACAGAGAGGGTAGAAACTGCACTTGGTTGAGAAGTGTCCCCCACAGTCCACTCAGCACTTCAGAATAGGACCTGATTTGGAGATAAGTTTTTTGCAGATGTGCTTATTTAAAAGAGGGCATTTTATATTAGGGTGGGTTCAAAATCCAGTGAGTGGTCTCTTTGGAAGAGAAAAGAAAGAGACAGATACAAACAGGAGGAAAGAAGGCCATGCGATCACAGATGCAGAGACTGGCGTGATGAGGAGGGCAGAGGAACGCAGCAGCCACCAGAAGCGAGGGACAGGCAAGGAGAGTGCTTCCCTGGGACCTTCAGAGGGCACTACCCTCCAGATACAAACTTCACGCCTGGCCTAGAGCAGAGAATGGACTTCGGGACTCCCCTAGATGTGCCTACTTGGGGTCAAGTCAGTGGCTGGAGATTTTTATCTCCCCTGTTCTTATGTGACAGTATTTGCCACAGTTCAAAGCAACTGTGACTGGATCGCACTGGAGGGAGGTGCAGTTTCTGCAGCTGGACTGGGATTGTAGCTCAGCAGCAGCCCCCTCTGAGGTCCTGGGATTGATCTCAGGTATCACTCAGACAAAGGAAAGCAAATGGCAGTAACAACCTCTGCATATACACAAACCAGGTGTGGAAATATGGTGGTAACCAACGAAAAGCGAACGCCACTGCTGCGGGCTCCTGGGGCAGGCCGGCAAGTGTAGGTGATGTGAAGCTTGTAGAGTCTGGGTACTGAAACTGCAGTCCAGAACCTACGCATTCCTCACCAAGTGCCAGCACTGCACTCACACCTGAACATCTGACGTTTGGCTGCAGGGGCGATGCTGGGGCAACTTGACTCTGGTGCAGAGAGAGGGCTCTGTGTGCCCACCGTGGCACCTATGCCGTAGCTTTGCCACCACTGCCCTAAGCGGTAAGCTCAGATGCAGCCTTCTCAAGGGAGCTCAACAGTACCGCCCGTGACTGAGTGCTGGGGAGCAGAGTTCTTCCGCAGCACTGTCAAACCAAGCAGAATCCAGGGCTGCTGCCCCTGTAGCCTGTACTTCTGCTCAGGGTTGAGAGCTGTGCTGTTGGGTTTGGGGTCAGTCTCTCTCTCTCTCTTCCCCTTTCTCCTCTGCCTCTACTTGTGCCTCTTTCTTGTCATTTGTTCTGCTCTCTAAAGCCTCTGGGTTTTTCCCAAGCCTTTGTCTAGTCATAACTAGAGTGCCTTTCCACAGTCGCCCACTTCAAAGAGTAGCTGCTTTCCAGTTGTTTGCTTCTGTCCCCTGGAGAATCCAGGGATAGCTGGGCACTTCTAATCTGCATCTTGGACTCTCCTTTACTGAGTTTTAAACTTCATTAATTATATTTTTAAGTCCCACCCATTTTATTTGGTTCTTTCACAAATCTGCCCAGTCCTTTTCGAGGGTTTTATTTTTCTTTCTGCTTGTTCATTTTAAAAGTTTTGTTTGTTTATTTTTTGTACTGGGAATCAAACTCAGGACCTTACGTTTGCCAGGTAGGCACTGTGCTGCTGAGCTATATCCCTGGCTAAAGGTTTTATAATCATTACCTGGCAACTTTATTAGTTAAGTTATTTTTCTTTCAGTATATTCTTATTGGTTTTTTTTTCCCCTCACATGTTTTGCAGTTTTTAAGTAAGAGCTGTTGTCTTGTTTGGGGGTTAATCTGTGGAAATCCTTCAAGGCCTCACTTGAGTATGTGTCCCTTTAAAGAGAATGTTTTTCATGTCTGCCAAATGTCACAGAGTTATTACCAGTTTAGAAACTGTTTGAATGTTACAGTATTAAATCTAGTTATAAAGGTAATAAATTCCAACC
>PVJX010027067.1:0-25144 GCA_004027295.1 Dolichotis patagonum | reverse complement strand
GTCCATTCTTATCATGTGCCAAGTTGATTTGGAAAAGGAGCAAGAAGAGGGACAGGAAAGATGGAATATTCATCTTTGAGACAGAGTAAGCTCTGAGCTGTTGTGTGGGATAGCTATTCCAAAAAACCATGCTGCAACTTTGTGTCCCTATATTTACCAGACCATGAGTCCTAGAAGGAGGCTCCATGTTAACATTCATCTCTGTGGCCACCACCACCCTGGACATGGACCAAATTGGTCGCTAAGATTTGAGTGCATATGGTAGTGGGTAAAGTCAAATAGGAAGAGCATGCAGCATGAAAAGAAGAGGCCATCGAAGAAGAATTCCAAGGTAGCATCAGTTCTTAAACATCTTTTATTTTATTTTTAACTATAGAACATTTCAGTCCTACTGGGAACAATAGCAGACACCTATGTGTTCACAACCAAAATTAGTCAGGTATACATCTTTTTAAAGCTATTGAATGTTATATAACTATATTAAAGAATATATCATATGCACAATTTGACTACATATTTAAATGTAGAAGGTAAAACAATTAAGCTTTCAGAAGAAACCAGAGAATGCCTCCAGGACCATAAATTATATAACAGAGTTCTTAAATAGGATACAAAAGAAAAGTATGATGAATTTGATGAAGCAAAAATAAATAATTTTTGTGTATCAAAAAACCTAATTAAGAATGTAAAGTCATGCAGTAGAAGAAAATATTTGTTATTCATAGATCTGAAAAAGGACTCATGTCCACAACATATAAAGGACCTCTACAAATTAATGAGAAAAGAAGACAATGTCACCAATTTTAAAAATTTGCAATGCAGGCATGGTGACACACACCTGTAATCCCAACAGTCAGGAGGCTGAGGCAGGAGATCTTCATGAGTTCAAGGCCAGCCTGGGATACATAAGCAAGTTCAAGGCCAGGCTGCACTACATAGTGAGACTCCCCTCCAAAAAAAGGGAGGAGGAGCGTGGCCACTCCAGGGCAAGAACAAGCAGTGTTTCCTGAGATCTGCACCATGTTGGAACTTAGGGAGCTGGGAAAGCGAGCAACCAGCCTGCCACCCTGGTAAGCAGCTATGGTCTGGCAAGCCGCAGCCACCCCAGGGCAAGAACAAGCAGATTTCCTGAGATCAGTGCCATGTTGTAACTTAGGGCCCTGGGAAAACAAGCAACCAGCCTGCTGCCTTGGTAAGCGGTTGTGAGTCTACCAGCATGGGCTGAGAATCAAACATTCCACCCTCCCTTTAGTAAGTAGGAGCCAGAGATCTGAGCATCTCTTGGGAGGTTGACCATATGTAATATAGCAAATAAGGGGATTTCCTTCTACCACTTCTTTGAAGGCAAATATTTTTATCACTGTTTTGCTTTGTCCTGATTAATGGTATTGCTCTATTCAATATTCTGTTTTGATAAGTTCTTTAATATTCTGTATTTCCTTTGATTTTGCTATACCTGATTGAAAGAACTATTGTGAAGATAATGAGATATACAATGGTACCTACTACTGTTATTCCAGTAACCTGCTGTGAAGTTCTGTACCAATTTCACTACACTGTCTCAATTGGCTTTATTCTATCCTGTTCTGTTGTATTTTACTACCTTCAAATTAATTTTAAAAAATTTAGAAAAATAGAAACATGAGAAAACAAGGTAACAAAATACCTTCAAAAAACTCCAAACTCCACCAAAGCTGATCCATGGAGCATGGATAAGGAGAAACTCAAAAACAAAACAACAGAATCATATAAGGTGATTAAAAAGGAAATAACAACAACAAAACAGATCAGTAAGGTACTGAGCAAGCTGAAACATGATATAACTAACAGATAATGGATTTTAAAAGCAAAAGGAGGAAAAGAAAGTGCTCTAAAGGATATAACTGCATGTGTGGTTAAGTGTGTAGGATTGACAACCATATCACTAAGTTTTTGTTGGATCATTGAACAGAACTGTTTGCAGCCTCACTGTTTGAAAGTCCACTTTGTACCCTTTAGTTTTGTAACATGAACAACTATTTCTAAGGGGACAATATGTAATTTATCAAGTAGTGATTTTTTAGTTTTTTTGAAATCCTGTATTATTTCTACCCTTTTTGTAACATGAACAACTATTTCTAAGGGGACAATATGTAATTTATCAAGTAGTGATTTTTTAGTTTTTTTGAAATCCTGTATTATTTCTACCCTTTTTTCTGTTTTGCTTTTTTTCTCTTTAAATAAAATTTTTAAAATCTAAAAAAATAGAGAGAGGAAGGGACAAAAAAAAGCGCGAAAGAGGATACTCAAATGGCTGATAAACTTGTAAGAAAGATTTCAACATTATTAGTCACTATGGGATATGCAAATTAAAATCACCAAGATATTTAACTGTACCTACTCCAGAAAAGTTAAAATACAAAAGAAAAATGCAAATATTACCAAGAACATGGAGCACCTAAAACTTCCCTCTACTCCGGGAGCTCCAGTGCTTTGGGAGACACCTGGGCCACCTGTTAAAGCTGAACATATATGTACCCTGCAGAAGGGCAGTTCCACTGGTGGACAGACTCAGAGACCTCAAGTGTACATATGATCCCCAGTAACATACACTGGAATGTTCAGAGCAGCTTTTTGCTAATATCCAAAAGCCAGAACTTAATCCCATGTCCATCAGTAGTAAAGTACTTAAATAAATTGAGTTTAGTCTCAGAATGAAATACTAATGAAATGAATGTTCTAAAACTTCATGGAACAGTATGGATGAACCTCATGAATTTTACATTAAGCCAAAGAGTGTTGTTCATCTAGATATGTGAGCCTTCTAGCCTCTGCTGTTAGAAGTCAGAATAATGGTTTTCCTGGGAGAATGTGGAACAGTGTCCTTACAAAAGAAAGAATCAGGTTTCTTCAGAAAATAAATTACAAGGAGTAAAGAAAAGGGGTAGGAATCTGTAAATACCAACCGATCACAGTGTGAGAACATTTCTGGATCCCAATACAAACAAGCAGTTTTAATCAAAACAGTGATGAGACACTAAGGGAAATGCAAAACCTGTCTGGATATTTGATTACATAAAAAACTAAGGTTTATCCTGTTAAGAGTGATGCTGTTACTATGAATACATGACTTAAGGAATCCTTATCTTTCAGAGAAATTGTAAAACTCTTCATGAATGTAGGTATATGACATTTGGATTTGCTTCAACATAATCTGGAGGGGTAGGAGAAGCAGAGAGAAGACAAGATAATAAGTTGTTAGTTGAGCTGCATGATAAGAACAGAGGTATTTATCACACTATTTTGTTTTTATGAGGTTTTTGACATTTTCCATGTTAAGACAGTTTTTAAGACTCACTTCGTCTGAGGCTAATTATGATACATTTCTCCCCCATTAAATAAACAGCTTTGTTTTACTTTTTTTTTCTTTTCAAGACACTCACATGCAAACATCTTTGCCTATAGACTGAATGTGCAACTGACTAAAACTTAGTAAGAGTAAGAAGTTAGTTGGGGATCAGAATCAGAGCACAAAAATAATTTGACAGTTTGGAGTAAGAACCAAAACTAAGAAAGATTTAATAGAGATTAGTGTAAAACCCTACACCTGTATTCAAACAAAGCAGCTGTGCGATTCATCGAGGAGACATGGGTCACAGGGTGAGTCAACAGCCAGAGGGGCTGCCAAAATCGTGAGCTGGCAGGGCTGGAGGATTCACAAACTGGGCCCACTCCTTTCCTGTGCTAGTCACACTTCACCCCAAGGGCTGGGTTTCTGGCCCTCGGAAGATTCTAAGGGAGAGCACTCAGGATGGCAGAGGACATCCCAATACAGAGAGGGAATAGAAGTGTTCCAACTGGAGAAGGAACCTGAAAAAGGGAAAGCCATCCTCAGACGTTTGTAGATTCTCAATCACTGGGGGACTTGTTTCTCCCTACAAGCACAGAGGGGAAACCTTGTACCAACCAGTGAAATTTGCACAATAGGACTTAGATGCCATTCTTTCTGCGACAGTGTTGTGCAGAGCTGTAGGTGTCTAAATGGAGATTCTGCTTGATGGCTTCTAAGTTACTCTAGTTGAGATCCTGATGCCTCAGAAATCAATCAACAGTAGTAACCCCAGAAAGAATAATGGTCACATCTAGGAGCTGTGCCAAGTTCCAATATGCATGATAGCATTTAATTAGTCCATCAGTCAACAAGTGCTTAGTGAGAGCACATTTTATGTCCAGAGTGTAACACACAAACATTACCTGACACAGTCGTTTTCTTTAAAGAACTTGTAATCAATTTACTGATCAAAAATTAAAAAGCCACCTCCACTCGAGTTAATTATGACACATTTCTTTACCTTTATAAATAAGCATCTTTTGCTTTTAACAGCAGTTTTTCTTCAGGGGACTCTCAGGCAAGAACATCTTTGCATACAGGTTGAAAGTGTAACTCACCAAAACCTAATAAGAGTAATAAGTTAGTTAGATAGTAGGACACACATATCTTTCATAATATCAAGTGTTTTACATGCATTATTTCATTTATTTTTTCAAACATCCCAGTGAGAATACATATTATTCATATCGTTAATAAATAATGATGCTAATATTTTAAATCACTCTCTCCTTCAGTGTGTGCCCAGTTTCTGATGTTGCTCAAAATGAACCTGGTTTCAATCAAGAGAGGAGTTGCTCTTTTTTTTTATCGGTACCAGGGATCAAACTCACGACCGCTTGCTCGCAAGGCAGGCGCTTATGCCACTGAGCTAAATCCCCAGACCTGAAGAGTTGTTCTTTAATTTTTCTGTTTTTCAGAGTGAAGAGAAAACTCACAGAGTGGGAAAAAAATTTTGTCAACTGTCCCTCAGACAATGGACTTCTATTTAGAACACATGTGTGTATCTGGTAATCTGAGCAGCAATTTTGAAGATAACATTATGTAATATAACAACCATTGTTAAATTCCTTTCATCTTGTTTTGAAATCCTGTATCATTATAGTCTTGTTGTTGTTGTCATTTTGTTTATTGTTTGCTTGCTTTTTTGTTTTTCTGTTTTTTTCTCTTTAAAATAAAAAAGAATTGAAAAAACTCAGACTCCCCAAATTCAAAGACCCAATCTAAAAATGGGCATATGAGATGAATACACACTTCTCAGATGAAGAAATACAAATGGCAAATAAATATAAGAAAAAATGTTCAGCATCATTTGTTATCTGAGAAATGCAAATTAAAACAACACTGAGATTCCATCTCATCTCCAAAAGAATGGCTATCATCAAGAAATCAACCAATAACAAATGCTAGAGGGATAGTGAGGAAAAAGGAACTGTTCTCCACTGTTGGTGGGAGTGTAGACTGATATAACTATTGTGGAAATCAGTGTAGAGATTCCTCCAAAAACCAGAATTAGAGGTTCCATTCAACCCAGCTATTCCTCTTCTGGGTATTTTCCTAGATGAATTAAAAACATTATACCACAGGGTATATGTATACTCACATTTATAGCAGCACAATTTGTAATAGCTAAATCTTGGAAACAACCCAAATGCCCATCAACCAAGGAATGGATTAAAAACATGTGGTATTTTTATACAATGGAGTACTACTCAGCTATAAAGAAGGATAAACCTGAGGCTTTTATAGGTAAATGGATGCAACTAGAATTCTTACACATTAGTGAAATAAACCAGACCCACACATGCAAATATCATATTGCCTCCCTAATGTAAAGAATTGAAAAAGTAAATAAGATTCAAAATCTACAATGGATATTGTGAAAGGGAAAGAAACAGCTTAAAAGTAAAGAACACCTAGTATGGATGAAAAGATAAAAGAAGGAAGAGAAAAGTGAAACACATATATACACAAGATAGCTAAGATAATTATACTACTCATTTCTCTTAGTTCATTGAAGAGAGAAGTTTATACTTATATTATTTG
This sequence comes from Dolichotis patagonum, assembly GCA_004027295.1. Classification (NCBI taxonomy): domain Eukaryota; kingdom Metazoa; phylum Chordata; class Mammalia; order Rodentia; family Caviidae; genus Dolichotis; species Dolichotis patagonum. The sequence continues at coordinate 19,230 of PVJX010027067.1, read as the reverse complement.
ATCAATTATGCAAGTCTACATCTTTTAATTTGAGCAACTACTTTGTTGTAATTTTTAGCAATTACTTTGAAGATAACAATATGCAATATATTAAACATTGTCAATTTCCTATTATCTTGTTTTTGAAATTCTATATCCTTGTTTTTATTTTTGTTCTCATTAAAATAAAATAAAAAATTAATTAATTAATTTTTTGCTTTTAAAATAACTCCTCTCATTCTTAAAATAAGGGTATTAAAATTAACAGTCCAAATCAAAGGAGAAAGAAAATGTTTTAGTCAGGAACTATATACTCCCCAGCAGAACAGACCGAAAGGAAAATACACTGATACACATGAGTTTTATAATCCAGAAAGACAGAGAGAGACAGAGACAGAGATCCTTTTGATCTTGATTTTATAGGAAGCACAATAAAATGCACAAATTCTAGGCCTACTTTATAGTTGGACTTTAGATCAAATGTTTAATTGATCTTAGAAAATCTGTAGGCCCAAATGCAAATACTTGAAGATAAAGCAAATAATTGGAGATAAAGCAGGGACTGGAAGAAGATGAGTTGGAGGAAACTACAGTCGTGCTCAACTCCTGAAAACAAATAGTGCCCTGCAGGCAGTGGGACTGTGTTTCAGCACCAAGGACAGTGGTTCCTGGATAGGTACTGCTATGAAGACCAGAAGGCCTCTGCCATTAAAAACACTAGAGATTGCCCTCTTCCAACTGATCGGGAAGAAACAAAGCTTCCTACATATTATTAGTATAGCACAGGAGTTACAAGCATGGATTCTATGCCCCTACCTGCAGCACAATATGACCTTTACCTCCCTGTACCTCCTTTTCTTCAACTATAAAGTGAGAACAACCATATTTATTGGGTTGGATCATTGTGAAGATTAAATACATTATATGTGAAGCTCTTAGAATAATTTCAGGGCAGGTAGTAATTACTAAATGGTTTTACATAGCATTGAGATTTCAGGAAAGGAAGAGAAGAAGGGTTGTGGTGGATAGTAGACAGATGGTAGCCTCTTCCTTGCTTGAGGGAGGAGTGATTGCCACTGAATCCTAAAGAAAGAAAATATAGAGGTAGCTTCTGATCATACTCTTCTGCCACACTAGCTCAAATACCCAAAGGGAAGAAATGAGAGTTTCTGAGGTGACTCAGGCTGGACAGTGCTGATAGATGGCCTACCTCTAAGCCTTGTGGAGCTCTTGTCAAGATGAGGAAAAAAAAGAAGTAAGTTATTTATTCCACTATGCTTTGGTTTTCACCTAAAACATGAAGAAAACAATAGTAGTGCTTCATGGAGTTGTTGTAATGATTAAACTATTTCAGGGCAGATCTTGGTAAATAAAATGAGCACCCAGTACACTTTAACCTTTAGCTAACAGTATCATCCTTATGTACAGTGATAGACAATTGTCTCTGAACCACCAAATGACACACCCTCTTATCATCAAAGTCCTTATTCTCCAAAGTTTTTGTATGAACATTGTTCGTTGTTTCATTTTTTTTGAAAGTTCTAGTTCCTTGAAATACTACTTCCCTGCAATCTACTTTCTCTCTCCTTGACCTAGCCTCTGTCTTTGTGACTAAATCTCTACTATTTTCAACATCTTCTGGGCCAATCATTAATGTTTCTGGGATTTTGGATCTTGAGTGGCTCAGGTAATATCAGAATCCTTGTCTTGGACAAACAAGAGGAAGAGCAGCAGCTTGATCCTGAACCGAAGAATGGGCCAGGATACTTCTCAGAGACTATCATAGATCCAAGATTCACCTTCCCAGAGGAAGAGGAGCCATTCAACACCAGGACCACCAGCAAGAAGAAAAGCAAGACCCATGGCCTTAGCTCATTGGTAAGCTGCACAAGACCCTGGAGCTTGGATAGCTGTGGATAGCACATACAAGACCCTGGGTTCCACCCCCAGCATAAAGGGAAAGAAAGAGACAGTGGAGGAACAGGACAAAGGGTAAGAAAAGAAGAAGAGAAGAAGGTGAAGGAGAGCAAGACAAGGAGAAAATTGAAAGATTGAATGTAGAAGTCTATCATCAGGCCCCATGAAAAACTTTATCCCAGGCCTATCAACACTCTGCCCTCCCCCAGTGAATTCTACTTTGTCTTTGTCTCTTCACAGGGATTCAAATCCAATTAGACCATCTAGATATAATGTAAATAATACAATCTGTCCTAACAGTCTCTGCTGAGTTTGGAGTGGGAGGAACCATCAATTATCTCTTTTTCCTTACAATGCTAATGGTCCTCAGACTTGAGACCTACCACAGGGCTGATCACATGGAGGTAGCCAATAAGATGGGTCATTCTTTCATTCGGTCAAGACAACAAAGCAGAAGTGGGATACCCTATCATTTTCATGGAGCTATGCATGTAAAAGACCTTGTTTGTTTAAAAGACCAGTATGTTTTACAACAAATCTCGAGTTTTGAGGTATGGTGGCACACATCTGTAATCCCAGCACTCAGGAGGCTGAAGCAGGAGGACTACTGCAAGTTCGAGGCCAGCCTGGGCTACAAAATGAGTTCAAGCCCAGACTGAACTGTGTAGTGAAATCCTGTCTCAAAAAAAAAAAAAACTAATTTTAATAATCTGTAAAGAGTACATACAGATCACTAGGAAAATCCAAACAACCAAAGAGAAAATAACTAAATGAAGAGAGAATTCACCAAAACATGAAAAATAAATAGCTATATGCATTTGGGTAATGCCCAATTTCATTACAATTTTTTTTTTATACTGAGGATTGAGCTCACAATCATACACTTGCAAGGCAGGCGCTTATGCCTCTGAGCTAAATCCCTGACTTATATTAGACATTTTTAAAAATGAAAAATAAAGCCAAGAAAATTGTCCAAAAAAACTAACAAAACTACTTGAGACTAAGGGAAAAGTCTTTTTTTTTTTGTACTGGGAATCGAACTCACGACCTTGAGCTTGCCAGGCAGACACTTGTGCCTGCTGAGCTAAATCTCTGGCCCTAAAACAGGATGTAGTATGCACTAACTATGGCAGTATACATTGGTACAATCAATGTCAACTTTCTGGAGAGCAGTTTGACAATAAAAAACCAAAAATCTCAAGTGAGCCAGCAATTCTACATCTAGAAGCTGTCCTAAAGAAAGAACAGACTTGGAGTGGTAACCAATCCCTATAATTTCAGCTACTTTGGAGGCTGAGGCAAAAGGCTTGCAAGTTTGAGCCCAGCTTGAGTTGTATGAAGACTTAGCAGACCTTGTCTCAAAATACAAAATTTAAAGGGCTGGGGTTGTGGCTCATGAGTAAAGCGTTCTTTGGTTCCATATTGGGGGGTGGGGTACGAGTAGTCGTGTTCATTGAAGGAATGTTTCTTATAGTGGAAAAAGTAGAAATAATATACACTACAAAATGTGCTATATTCATATAATGGAATATTATGCAGTCATTATAACAATGATCTCGGCCATGATGACGGATAGCAGGGTATGGCACCCAGGGGTCAGTGACCCTAGCCAAACTGGGCATGGGGACACAAGAAAGACCGTGGTGCGTGCAAGCGCAAACTCCATCCCACAGTGTACTGGCGGAAGCCTGTACTCTGCTGCTGATTCGAGGCTTTCTACGCATGTCAGGACGGATGCAGCAGCAGAAGTGACGGAAGCCCCAGAGGAAGAAAGTTTCTTGTTTTCCATCTCTTCAGCAACCGAGGCTGAATTTGACACTGTGGTTGGCTCCATAGAGAACATTATCGTGGATACCAAGTTCCAGATACTACAGACAGGTTTCATGGACAAATATAACCAAGATTTCAAAGACACAGAAGAAAATAAGCTCACCTACACAACAATTTTTAATGAATATCTTTCTTTGGTAGAAAAATATATCGAAGATCAGCTGCTAGAATGAATTCCTAAATTCAACATGTCGGCTTTCATAACAGTGTTAAAGTACCACAAAGATGAAGTGTCTGATGACATATTTGAAATGCTGCTCACATTCACAGACTTTCTGGCATTTAAAGAGATGTCTCTGGACTACCAAACAGAAAACGAAGGACGAGGACTAGACTTAAGCAGTGATTTAGTGGTGACTGCGTTATGCAAGACATCTGCCAAGCCAGCCCAGAACGATCTGCAACACTAGCTCCCACCACTAGACAATGGGAGCTTTGTGGACAACAGAGTAGACTGGTGAAAAGAGAACACGTCTTGGGGAAACTAACTTTGTTCAGCAACGCTTCGCTAATGTTAGGTACTAATGAATAAAAATACATATATACCTCACCCTTTAAAGTCCTCAGCTTTTCATGAAACACCTTCTTGTATTCAGTAATACTTGTGAGCCTGCCAAAGTAGACACATGTCTCAGATGCTTTTGAGAGTCAGACTACTCTGGGACCCTTGGAAGACTCTCTTCCTTGATATACAAGTTCCTATGTTGACAAAGTGGAAAACATCAGTACCAACCGTCCCTGTCCCAAGCACTATAGGCAGGCTTCATATCAAACTTCCATTAGTTAACAGCAGTCACTTGGGTAAGAGTTGCAGTCCTTCAACCCCAATGACCCACCTGTTTGGGATTTTTGACTACTTGGGAATGTTTATCTAGGGTGTTGCTAAAGCCAGCTACTCCTGTCTTGAGATTTCTGAAGCTCTTATTTTCTGCCCAATATGGGGGGTGGGGAGGGAAGCTGTTCTTGGCTATAGGAATCAACTGAAAAGTATGCCCTTAACCGAAAGCTACCTATGAAAATCACCTCCTGACCTTGGTTACAGTTCCTTTATCGCTGCCTTCTGCTAGTTCTGATGTACTCCAAGTGTTTCTAGAGAAACTTTTCTTTAAGCATTATTTTTGTGAAAGCATTTTTATTGATGAATACTAAAGCTAATACAGTAAACTAATCTTAGAATTTTTAGAATTATCCACTTAAAGATCTAAGTGCTAAATGTGTGTACTTTTTATTTGCTAATGCTATGAAGATAAAAATGGTGATTTTATTAAAATTACTATTTTTCCAATGAAATTATGTTATCTACTAGAACTTGATCAAAGGGCAGCCTTTTCTTCTAGTATGCTAAGTGTATTTGTGCAGGTCTGCTTAACATCTTTTCTGTACAAATCATCTTGTTGAGTTTTTGGTTGGGTATGGAATAGTTTGTTAAAAACGTGATTCTTAAAGTTCAACAGTGCAAACTCTGTCCTTATTCTGATCAAAATCTCTCTGATCAAAAATGATATTACAGTGGCTTGAGTCAGCCTGAGTATAAGAAGGTAACAAAGAGCTTTAATGGTCAGCTGTCTGGCTTTGGTTTAACAAAAAGTTTGATAAAACATTACTGACCAAAAAATATGTATGCTACTCTGCTAAAAAGAAGAAAAACACCATAGTTTAGTTGTCAGTACGCACCTTTGATTTCATTTTTAAAGTAAGAATCTGCACTGAAAAAAATGATGGTCTGCATATACACATTATCATGGGAAAATGTTATTTGGTAAGTCTCTTCCAAGCTACACTGTGACTTCTATGAAAGCAGAAACTGTATGAGTTCTCTTTATATGGGGCCTGGCACAGTGTTTGGAAATGGCAGACAATCCAGTTGTTGAATGACTAAATAAGTAATAAGTAGTAAAGATACAAAGGTTACATTTTGAAAAAGTCAAGTTGGAAAACAGTATATATTATAAGGCTTTGCTCTGTAAAATGTATAAGTACATGTATGTATCTCGGTGTCTGTGTGCATGCACATCACATATAGGAATGTAGGGAAATGTCACAAAGTGGTAGCATATAAGGAAAGAATATTTTCATCTTTATTTTGCTGAATTTTATACATTTTTGCTATAAGTATATGTTGTGTTTATGATCTAGGAAAAGAACCTTGAAAGAAGAGGGAGCAGAATAAAAGTTAAAAAATAAAGGCTAAAGGATGAAAAATAAAGAAGCAGTTGCCACTAGGAGGTGAAATTTTTTAATCCTAAAGACAAGACTGATTGGATTTGAAGTGTTTGAGAAGCCTCCTGTCAACTCTTCTGACTATTCTATTTAGGTAAGTACCCTACTCTTCCTGCTTTGGCTGCCTCTATTTTGTCTTCATTTGGAAATGGATTTGAGACCTTCCACAAAGCTAAGAAAGTTTAGAATTGCCAGTCTTCCACAGACTTGGAAATATCCATCCTTTCCAGTCTGTAGCTTAGCCTCAGATACAATGTCCTAACCCTGAAGACTTCTGCGGGACTGCTCCACCGGCTTATTACAGTTTAGTCTCAACCCATGTCAGGAACATGAGACAGAATGCTAGTCTAGGAATTCTTGCAGGAGTTGGTCTGACAACTGATGAACCCTGTCACCTTGCTCTTGCTGTACATTGTCTCTCTCCTTCCCAGGCCTTTCCCAGGCTTCCTCTCCAACATGTCTTTCTTAATTTACCCCACCCCCAGTTCCAAGTACCCTTCAGTCTTTCATTATCTCCCTCAGTAGTTCCCTCCTCACAATAGTTCACAAGAGTCAACTTTCAGCTCTGTCCTGCCTTGGAGTGTGACCTATCCCACCTTCCTCTCAGTTTGAGGGGAAGAAGATCTCACTCTTCTTACTCATCTGTATCCATTCTAACTTTCACTGGGTTCTGTACACTCTGTGAAGGTTCCTGAGAAAACACCCATGATCAAGTTCTTGATACAGATGGCCATCCCTCTAGCCCTGTTCCTCCAGCCTAGGGAGGATAGGTTTGGGCTAAGATAGCCTCTTCCCATTGAGCTAGGCATTATTTGCAGCAGCCCTTCCATACTGTTTTCTTGGGAGTTAGTTATTTTCTTACAGTATCTCTAAAAGGCCAGTAAATAGCCTATATTTTTAATGCCACCCCCTGCTCACATTCTCTAATATCTGCTTTGTTCATAATAAAGGCAATATTAACTTTCCTTTTGTTTTCTTTTATTTTCAGTTCTGGGAACCAAAGCTAGGGCAAGCACTCTACCATGGAGCTGTACATCTCCAGCATACCATTTGTTCTTTTTTTAATTGGCTCAGAACCTATGCAAGAGAAAGACAGTTACATATTGACCCTTGAGATCTGAAGAGTTGTGTTTGCAGAATTTGCTATCTGGCTGGAGGAAGACGAACCAAAGAGGCTGAGATCCTAGTGGAATCTGTTTTCTCTGCTTCCAAGACTAGATCCTGTAGGCCTCCTCAGGGACTAGAGGATGGGTGAGACAATCTCTTTGGGAGTGGGGAACGTCTCCACTTCAATGACATGAATACTCTTTGGTCAGTCCCCTTATAGAACCCAACTAAATGGATAAAGGAGAAACCAAGGCTATTTAGTGTTCCTTATTATCACCACTGAACTTCTAGAACTTCATTTTCCTCTACTCATAGACCATAGTCTGTTCTCTAACTCCTTAAGTGAAAGGAAAACACCAGAATATGATACACAATTTATTGAGGAAATATGCAATTTATTGAGGGAAAAGATGCAATGTACTTATCACCAGAAAATCCATACCTTAGGGCATTAAGAGGATAGAAGTAAGTTGGGATATGATACCTAAACACAAGTTCCCTGAAAACCAATGGCCTCTGGATCTTGGCCTTCCCCCTCCAGCATTGATCCCACTACACTGCCTCCCCAGGCAGTGCCAAGTCATGCTGGCTTTCAACTGTCAACTCCCAATGAGAGTGAGGGAGGCCAGGCCAGATGGTTCAGATGGTCCTTTGGCCCCCAGAGTCTGAGGCCACTGCAAGGGATATTTCAGGGGCATCATCATCTTAGACTAGTAGCTAGACCTCCTTAGCTTAAAAGAGGACTTATGGATGGTGGAGCCAGGAGGTCAGCTCTTCCCCAAGGGTCTTAAGGAAAGAGTAGTTGAGCCATGTGCGCCTGCTGTTGTCAAGCAGAGGTTGGAAAGTGCAGCTGCAGACAGAAGCAGGTGGGCATGGAGATTTGACTGGAGGATCACTTGGAGCATTGAGGATCACTTGGAGCATTGCTGGAGGGAGCTGGTTGTCTGAGAGAAGCGGACATCAATGCTGTCTCCATCACCAGACTTGTAGCCACTCCCTGCAGAGCTCTGGATGACACCAGAGCTGAAGCCTATTCCACTCTGGCTCACAAAGCTGCTGTCTCCACTGCCATGTCTGCTCCCACTGCTAGGACTCTGGTAGCCCCTGTTGCTGCCTCTGCTCCCACTGCCACTACCACTGCTGCCTCCTCCATAGCTGCTGCCAGGGCTGCCTCTAAAGCCGCTGCTACTGCTGCTGCCATTGACCCCTCTGATGACTCCATGGCTACTGCCAGAACTACTGCTGGTGCAGGTGACATTGTTGACCACAGCTGCAGGAGATCAGACACTGCATTAAGGGAAAGGTCTGGGAGCTGGAAGCCCTCCCCTGCTCAGGCTCAGCTATATAACTTACAGCCTTTCTATGGCCCTGGTTTACACATAACAAGGATGAACTCCGGTGTCCTCACCAAAGAACAGGAACCAGGTACACCCACAGGTATTTCTTGTCCTTCAACCTAACGCACACCTCACAACCACAGAGGCTTGAGTTTTGGCCCTTGAGACTGCCTCTTACACAAATGACGGATTGGATGGCTGTGCCAGAGACCCTAGCTGCCTTCCAGAGGCCTGGAAGTGAGTCAAGCCTTCTTGCCTGAGCATCAGTTAGGCCATTTCCAATCACCCATTTTACAACCCAGGAAGATTTTTTAATGTGCTACTTACAGATGCTCACGGCATTCTGACACTCTCCAGACATCCTGAGACAAAAAAGGGAGTTGGAGATGTGTATTATTTTTGCAGGGAATCAATAGCCAAACAGCTGAGGGTTCATAATCTTGGGAGCTACATTTTCTCATGTATCCTACTAGGGGTCAGGCTCTTGGGAGATGAAAGACTATTCTAAGAGCTTGTCTCTCTGGAAAAGGAGACTGACCCACATCTAAGACATCTGATGCCCTTCCAACTGTCTTCCATCTCCCCATCTTTCCACCCTCTTTCCCTTGGCACTCAAAACCTGCTCCAATTACCCTCTAACTTGATTATTCCAACCATGTCTCTCACCATCACTGAGATAATTTTCCCACCCTAACACACCCCTCTCAGTCTTTCTAAGATTTTTAGCCCAACTTTCCTTTTCAAGAAGCCTTCCCAGTGAGCCCTAGCAGAAAGATGCTATGGTGGTAATGATGGTGGTGGTTCAATGGTGGAGAAAATATGAGAGGGGCTGACACTTAGCACATGATGAATTTGAAAGTGCCCCACCTGTCATGGCCATCCTGGGTTTTGGTGTGGTTCATGAAACAGTCCTGTTACATGTCTGATTAGACATGGTTTGTACCATATACATGGCATGTAGCATGCATATGTAACAACCATCTGCCCACATGGACCCAGCTTCTGAGATGAGGAGTTACTGTGTTGTCCATTCTGAGCTCTTCATTATGTAGCTATTAACCACATGAAGACACTTAATTTAAATTAAATGTCATATTCAGTTCCTCTTCTACACTGGCCACATTTCAAGTGTTGAAGTAGCTAATAGTGACTATACTGCACAGCATAGATATAGAACATTTTCATCATTTCAGAAAATTCCAATGGACAGCTCTGACCTATAGCTCTTGTCATAACTCCAAAGCACTTTTCCTAACACCTTGTACATAGCAGGAATCAACAGACATATGTAATTCAATATTGATGTCTATGATCAATCAAGGAATTAGATGATACTAACAAAAAGTTATGGGGTTTAAGTCCTTACATCTGTCATTCAGAAGACTCTTTACCTTTTGTCCAAATGATATCTTCTATCATCGTGGCCCTTTCTTCATTTTGGGGTTTTTTGTTCTTTGTTTTTAATTTTAAATGATAAAATAACAAGACTAATGATACAGAATTTCAAAACAACATAAAAGGTAAACAATGGGTAATATATTGCATATTGTTATCTTCAAAGTAGTTGCTCATATTACAAGATATAGGCCTGAAAATTGATCAAACAGTGAAAGCACAAACCGGTCTTTTCAATGAACTAACAGAGATTAGTAGTGTAGTAAATATATATATATATATATATATATAACCTTTGGGGGGGTGAAGTTGAGACAGGATCTTACTATACAGTTCAGATTGGCCTTGAGCTTACTATGTAGCCCAGGATGGCCTCAAACTCGCAGCAATCCTACCTCAGTTTCCCACCTGGGATTACAGGTGTACACCACCACACCTGGCTCTCCTTTCTTAATTATTAAAGATCATGGCCCTGAAACAAGGCCAGCAGATTGCTGTAGCTGCTGGTTTCAAACAGAAGCCTAAAGAGAATTCTTTCTGTGTTCTGTTGGCCATTTCAGAACTTTGGAAATGGAATGGTAAATTCATTAGAAAGAAGTAGCAGGTGAGTATGGCAGACTTTAGGGGGCCTGCAGGGGAGAGACCCTGGCGCTTCGGACCTGCACCATGCGGTTGACTCGGGGTGCCTCGAGAACAAGGCACTCTTCCCCTTTCTGGGGGGCAACTGAGAGTGTGGCAGACTTTCGGCAGCCTGAAGGAGAGAGACTCTGGCACGTCGGGACCTGCACAGTGCGGTTGACTCGGTGTGCTGGGAGAATAAGGAACTCCTCCCCTCTCTGGGGGGTGGCTGAGAGTGTGGCAGACTTTCAGCAGCCCGAAGAAGAGAGACCCTGGCACGTCGGGACCTGCACCATGCAGTTGACTCCGGGTGCCAGGAGAACAAGGAACTCCCCCCTCTCTGGGGGCATCTGAGAGTGTGGCAGATTTTCAGCAGCCTGAAGGAGAGAGACACTGGTGCATCGGGACCTGCACCATGGGGTTGACTCAGGGTGCCAGGAGAACAAGGAACTCCTCCCCTCTCTGGGTGGTGGCTGTGAGTGAGGCCAACTTTTGGCAGCCCAAAGGAGAGAGACCCTGGCGCATCAGGACCTGCACTGTGCAGTTGACTCGGGGTGCCTGGAGAACAAGGAACTCCTCCCCTCTCTAGGGGGCAGCTGTGATCCTGCCAGCATGTGGGCTGAGAATCAGACATCTCATGTAGTCCTGTCCCCTCTCCCGTGTCCCCCCTCTCTCTCCCCCCTGCCTAGCAAGTGGGAGCCAGTGAACTACACATCTTGTGAAAAGATTGGCTATGTTATTTAGTATGAGCTCCCCATATGCAAAGATATGGACAACCATTTGGAAAAAAACAAGAGACAATATGACAGATAGTGAAGATCTCTGGTTGTCTTGCTTTGAAATTTATGCTTTCTTATGTCCCATTCTGTTCTGTTTTGTTGTGTTTAATTTTACTCCCTTTAAAAATAAAATTTAAAAAAATTAAAAAAAAAAAAAAGATTTGCCTCACTCCTGTAGAGGAGACCTTGCTGCAAATGAGGCAGCAGGAAGCTGTGGCCTGGGCTTGAAGAAGCAGAGAGAAGAGTAGAGGGGCACTAAGAAGCGTACAGGTTGTCTAAAGATGGAGTGTCACACTCATGCACATTTCTCACCAGCCATGGACATGGCCAGATCTTTTGGAAAGCCTTCAACGTGCTGAGTTTTCTGGAACTCAAATGGTTGCCTCTCCTCCTCTTTCCCTATGCACTTGGAGGAGTGGGGAAATGTGGAGAATCTGGAGACAGACAGATCTGTATATAAGTCTCAGCCTTGCCACTTTCCAGATACACAACATTAGGCAAGTTATTTTACCTTCTGGCTCTAGATTTTCCATTCAGAAAACTGGAGTTAGCATATTCTCCTCACAGAGAGACAGTGGGGACGGTTGGAGGTAATGTTAGAACATCTTCACATAGCGCAGGTGCTTGGCATGTGGAGCCCTTGTGATGATGATGTTGAGGTATAAAAGCTTCCTCACAAGTAGCAGTTTTGTGGCCAAAGAGTGGGGAGGAGTCCTAAGAGCAGCCTAGTTTAGGGTCAATGAAACATTAAAATCTGATTTTTGCCGCACATTGCAAGGAATCATAATGTCTATAGTAGAGATTATCCATTTCCTTGCCTAGCTGACCCACATCCCATTGCATGGGCTCATCAGCAATTCAATCCATCAATTGACAAATATTCAAACTGGTGCATACCTGTAATCCCAGCTACTCAGAGGCTGAGACAGTACAAAATGAGCCTGGGCAACTTAGCAAGAACCTGTCTCAAAATTAAAAAACAAAAATTTTTGTATTGGGAATTGAACTCATGACCTCACACTTGGCAGGCAGGTGCTGTGCTGCTGAGCTATATCCTTGGCTCTCAAAACAAAATTTTTAAAGAGCCTAGGGATGTAGCTTAGTGGCAGAATGCTTACCTAGCATGGGTAAGCACCTGGGTTGAATAGCCAGTACCAGAAAGAAAGAGAAAGAAAGAAGAAGGAAAAAGAAGAAAGCAAGAAAGCAAGAAAGTAAGAGAAAGAGAGAGAGAGAGAAAGAGAAAGAAAGAAAGAAAGAAAGAAAGAAAGAAAGAAAGAAAGAAAGAAAGAAAAGAAAGAAAGAAGAAAGACTGCATACTTCCCAGAAATATGATAATTTTCTAGTGAAAATAAATTTCCATTTTCAAATATTTACTTCTATCACCTATCTGTGAAAAAATATAGACATTTAACAGTGATGGAGCAGTTACCATATACAAGGCACTGGCTTAGGCTGTTTACAACTATCATTTCTAATTGTCATAAAACTCCACAAGATCAAATTTTTCATTCAATTTTACAGCTAAGGACATGAGGTTCATTAGCTTGCCCAAGTCAATTAGCTTAGTAAGCTGAGATTTTAATCAGACTCTCCAACTTCAAAGCCGGAGGTAAATCTATGGAAACTTTCTATTTCTGTGTGGATTTCAACAAGTCAAAATACATTATCTCAGAGTGAAAAATCCACTGTGACATTTAAAGAACCCACCCCCAATATAGGATGGTTAGATCTGCCTTGAAGCATCAACTTGTGTTAATGAAAATAGATTTAAACTTTAAAAACTCTCCTCTGGCATCAGAGAGAAACACCCATCCTTATCAAGGTACTTCTTTCCTCCTTCAGTGTCTCCTGCTCCTGTAGCTGGAGATCAGAGCTGTGGGGAGTTGAAGGCCCTCCTTCACAGGCCTCTGTGGGGAAACCTCTCCTGCTCACATCTGAGCTTCAGGTTGGTTTGCAGCTCCTTGCTACTCCAGAGAGCTGTTCACACCACATGCCAGGGAAACAGAGCATACCAGAGAGGGTGACCTACAGGCCAAGAAGAAGTTGACCAACCCCATCTGTTCAACAGCCTAGCACAGTGGTTACAAATGTAGGCTTTGGATTTGAGGCCACCCCATTGGGCATGTCATTCTGCCTCTCTAAGCCCCAGTATCCTCAACTAGCAAATAAGGATAATTATTACCTGTCTCCTATGGCAGTTATAAGGATTAAATGAGATGACATGCAAAATTCCAGTGTGTGATTTACACCCATAACAAAACTTAGTTGTTTAATCATGTTGTTTTTGTTAAGTATGTCAGGACAGCAATCCACCCTTACCCTTTTTGCAAACCTCATTAGCTCAGGGAAATCCACAGTCCCTGCAATGTGCCAGGCCCCATCTGGTCACAGAAGGGCACAAAGATGAGTGAGGTGCACCCATGTCCCTTCAAGTAACTTCTATCCTGGTGTGGAGAGCAGACACTGAAGATGGTCATTTTGAGAGAGCAGGACACATGGTTAAAGGGAGTAAACAAGTCCTGGGAGCTCAGGTAACAGGGATTCAGTACCACAGAGATTAGGAGGGATCTACGAGGTGGAGATTACCCTGAGTAATCTCCAAGGAGTAAGTGATGAAAGATGGAGGGAACGTTTCAAGGCCAAGGGACCAGAGTATCAAATTCACACCAGCATAAACCCACAGGTTGATACCAGAACTACCACACAAGGATCATTTGCTCAGATCTTGAAAGTCCCCACCTAAAACCGCATCATAGTCCTGGCTTGTTTCTTACGGCTTTTTCTAGAATAAAAGGACATGTCCATTTTATAACAAACTCTCAAATCCAGAAGGATCCTTCTTGCTAAAAACCATCTCCCAGGGAGCAGGGAGTGGGACGGCCTCTTGCCTTGATAGAAGGTTCTCAGCAGCAGTACTGCTGACACCTTGGATGGATTATTTCTTTGCTGAAATGACTGACTCGTGTGTTGTAGGCTGTTTTGTGATGTTCAAGGCTCTGCCTTCTACATGTACATGTCACCTCTCTAGCTGTAATAACCAAAATTGTCACCAGTCATTGTTGTACACTGGCAGAAAAGGCAGGATGACCCCTGCCAAGAACCACAGCTCTTTTTTATTTTCTTTTGATTTTGATTTTTGTTTTTTGTTTTGGCAGTGGTGCTGCCGGGAACTGAAATTAGGGTCTTCATATTGAGTTATATTCCCAGTCCTTTTTTATTTTTACTTTTTATTTTGAGACGGTGTCTCACCAAGGTGCCTAATTGCCCAGGGTGGGCTCAGATTTTTGATCATGTGGGAAACCATTGCAGTTTACCTGAGTCATCTGTGCATGTGTGACTAACACTGCTGATACTCTCTCTGCCTTGCAGCCTGAATCCCAGAAGATAGAGGGAAATAACCTGAAATCTACAAACAAACCTTAGTCTCCTCCATGGCTCCTGCAAGGAGCATGTAAACCAGTGAGTCACAACTCTTGGAAGAGGAAGGTGGTCTTTCGAGCATTCTTTCCAGTGTTGGGAGAGGGGTCAGAGGAAGTCACTAGACAGCACTGTTGGAGGTAGAAATTAGTTTCACTGTGTCATAATAAGAGGATATACCACTGTCTACCCCACAGCTCACACTAGGAATCTGGGCATCAAGGTTGAGCCTTCCCTTCCCTTCCCCTTCTGTTGAGAGTCTTGTCACTTGTTCACCTCAACTTCTGTTTCTTTTTTTAAATGTATTCGCTACAAATTAAAATTTTTTATTCATTTATTTGCTCTTTTGCTGTTAGGCTCCCTTACTAAAATGAGAATGCATCAACGTTTGATCTTTGATCACCAATTTATCTCCAGAATTTAATTCAGCACCAGACAGAGCATAAAAAGTTAACAGGGGTTGAGAATGTGGCTCATTGGTGAAATGTTTGCCTTAGTCCCCAGCACCCAAAAAGAGGCAGGGAAGGGAAACGAGAGAGAGAAGTGTAGCAGAAGATGCCTCCCCACAGCCAGTAAACTTCAGTCTGTTAGTTGCCCTGATAGTAATTCTGGTTACAATTAACCAGTCCCCAGTTGACAAGCCATTCTGCCTCTGTACTTCCTGCTTGTTTATCCCATATAAACCCTAGACCACGAGGGATCAGGGCTTGACATTTTGAGGGACAATAGATTCCTAGTCAGTACCCATCCAATGTTAAATAAATCTGCCTCCAAATCCTAGGTATCATTTCAGTGTTTCTGTTTGCCATAGCAGAAAAGAGAAGAAGGAGAAAGAGAAAGGAGGGGGAAGGAGGGGAGGGGAGAGGAAGAGAGAAGGAGAAGAAAAGAAGCTAAAGCAGGAAAATCACTGCAAGTTCAAGGCCAGTCTGTACTATATAGCAAGATCCTGTCTCAAAGGAAGAAAGATAGATAAATTAATGAACAAAGGAGGAAAGGAATTCATTAATATTGACTCTCCAGAGTGAAGCAGCTGACCCATTCATGGGCTGGCAAATTCCCACAGGACCTACCCTGAAAAGGGTTAGGCATGAGGTCTCCTTACCTCTGACTCCTGTCTACTTTCCATAGAGGGATAACCAGTCAGAAGAGACACTTTCCTACTTAAATGTGAGGCATTAGCTATGAACTTCCTGCTCCAAAAAGCCTTCCTGGGTCATCAGAGTGGACCCAGGAGCTAGATTTCCATCCCAAATCTCCTCATCTCCCAGATGCAGGCTTTCCTTGTCTAATTGCCATTTCCCTCCTCGGAAACAAATTCAGCTTAAGCCCAGGCTGTAAATGTTGCAGCCTGGCCTGCCTGAACGTTTCTGTCCGCAGCCTGTGCAATCTCTGGGTGCCCAAGCCATAGGGAATCTCAGAGGTGGTGTGGGAAAGTGGAGGGGCCTGGACTCAAGTCGCTTGGGTTTCATCCTACCTCAGGTTTTCATATGCCACAGGACCCAAAGTGAGTCAACCCACCTCTCAATGAATGAAGGCCTTAAACCCCCTGATCATGAGTCCCTGTGAGCCATGGGCTTGTGGGAAGTTTTCACAGACTAGCTAACATTGGCCAGGCCATCTTGGTACAGGGAAGAGACAGACTGACAGAGCCTCTGTGGCTGGCGTACTCAAGTCCCAGAGATACGTAACAGTGTTCAAGATGAATCAGACATTGAGTAGACTGCTCTGAGGGAGTCCTGCAGCCCTTGGCTTCTAGCAGCTCCACTGGCCCAGTGTACCATGATAAGGAATGCTTTCAGGCTAGCAGATGGATGAGGGGCCAACACCAAAGGAAAAGCTTCATCCCCAGTGCCCTTCGACTTCCTCCAAATGAGTGGAGGTAGAGAAGATAGATGTTTACCTGGCCCAGAATTCCCCCTGGGAACTGTGAAGCCACATGGCCCCACCCCACAATGCTCCAAGAATAAATCCATAGTCAAATATTGCCCACTTAAATCTCATCCCAACACGGTGAAGAACAACTGTCCTATTTTGAAGCAGAAGTGCTCCAGCTGCTCTGTGGAATCATGGAGCCCATGTGGGAAAGGCAAAAGACCCAGAGAGGTGACCCAGGTAGTTGGTCCAGTGGGGAGATGGATGTGGACAGAATACTCAGAGACTTGGTATAAGACACAATGCATTTTATTGGTGACAAAACAATGGGCAGAAGGGACTGTATGCTGTGTACACCAGAACTGTGGTGACTCTCAGGGAGGGGAGATGACTCTCAGGGAGGGGAGAATCCCAAGGACAGCAGGAAGTGAGGCCACACCTGGATAATCACAGGCATAGACTGGAGCCAGAGAGAAGAGAGCTTGAAATCCTTGTGGGTGGGCTGGGCCAGATACCCAGGTGGAAGAGCAAGAGTCCCAGCCTTGCAGCCCAAGAGCCACTCCTTTAGGGGTAGGGGCGACAGGACACTGGGAAGGGAAGTGTGGCTGGGAAAAGGGGTGCTGAGGTGGCTGTGATGCTGGTGAACATACTTCATGCTTTATCTGGAGTAGCGCTGGGAGGATTGGGAGAACTGGACACTGCCACCCCGGTTGCTACTTGAACCAAAGCCCCTACCACTGACTCCACTGTGACCCACAGAGCCAGAGCCAAAGCTGCTGCCACCACTGAAACTGCTGCTGCTGCCAAATCCACTGCTACTGCCAAACCCACTGCCACTGCCAATTCCGCTGCCCCCTCCCAGGCCAAAGCTGCTGCCTGTGCCAATTCCACTGCCCCCTCCCAGGCCAAAGCTGCTGCCTGTGCCAGTGCCTCCTACACTGAAGCCACCACCATAACTACCCCCGTAACCACCTGCCAAGGCCGAAGTCGTGCTGCTGCTGTTGACCACAGCTGTGGAGGAGGAAAAGACAGCAGTCAGTGCCCCAGTGCCCACATTGCTATGTTATAAAAATTTAATGTACCACTGGGAGAGGAAGATTGGGAGTGACGGGACAGCATTGCACCTAATGATCACTGAGGAATTACAATATTATGGGTCATTCAGAATGACCCAGTCCCTTCTACATATGGACAACTCTTAAAGACACCTGGTGGTCATCCAGTGTTTGAATTTTATCTCCATTAAAGGGCTCCCTATCAGATACTTCCCACTGGCATTCTATTCCCTCTAAAAGTGCACTGAACCCCAAACAATTACAAAGGCCAGTCTGCTCCCTTTCCATCCCCACATGACCTCTCCAACTTTCACAGGAATATTAGTTGCTTCTTCCCTGTACAAATATGGATATTTGAGAATCAACTCATTGTCATAGTTACTTTGGCCACTTACAGATGCTGACAGCACTCTGGCACTCTCCAGACATCCTGTTTGGAAAAACAAGAAAAATATGGCTCTGTTACCAAGCATATCTTCAACTAGCCTATGAACTCCGAAGCTGAGCAGGTCAGTAAGCTTTACTCGCTCTGCCGTGGGTCATAACGAGACGGCCCTATGCAAACACGTTTAGGCAACCTGGGGATCACGGGGCCTGGGAAAGACAAGTATTTCTGTGCAAGATTTATAGAGGGTGAGGTCCTCTCTCTTTTTAGCAGGTCCCCATTCCCCATTTACTTGGTCATTTATCTGGCCCTCAGCACATGACATGGGGCAGGTCGTGAGACTGTAGGCCCACCTGCACTCCTCGCCCTCCAGCAGCTTGCGGTAGGTAGCAATCTCCACATCCAGGGCCAACTTGACATTCATCAGCTCCTGGTAGTCACGCAGCAGCCTGGCCAGGTCATCCTTGGCCTTCTGCAGTGCAGCCTGCAAGTCTTGGAGCTTGGCGTTGGCATCCTTGAGAGCCAACTCCCCACGCTGTTCAGCTTCTGCGATGGATGTCTGCAGGTTGGCATTCTAGGGCAGGGGAGATAGATGGGATAAGCCCACTGTGGGGGGGTCCCAAAAGTTCTTCATTTTAGAAAGAATTATCTCATTTTAAAATCAGAGAGTATTACTCCTCCCCCTAGCACCTCCATCTTGTCTCCACCCCGGGAAATATTCCCTGCAAGTTAGCTGTCCATATAGACTGGCCTGGTCTTTGAACTCTCCAGAAGCCATTGCTACCTGAGATGACCTCCAAAAGTCCTGACTGGGAGCTCTGAGACTCTCACCCCTACTCCTTTCCAGGCATCTCAGGCACCAGCAGGGATATCTCACCTGCTTCTTGACATTCTCAATCTCTGCCCGCAGCCTCTGGATCATCCTGTTGAGCTCCATGATCTCACTCTTTGTGTTCCGAAGGTCATCACCATGCCTGCCAGCTGTAGTCTGAAGCTCTCCCAACTAGAAGGTGAAAAGGAAGATGAGATATTATGATGGCTTTGCCTGGCTTATTTCTTTGCTACCTAACACCACCACCAAACCTTGACATTCTTAGTAAGCATTTGTTAAAATGGTATTGAATTGTGTTTCAGCAGGGAAGAGGACATCTAGGATGTCGTGGTAGAAGAGTCTTCCACTCAAGTGAAAAATATACTATCAATGGCAGAAAAATAGAATAGCAGAAATGAGGCAGAGAAGATTGGCTATAATCTCTAGTATAGAGGGCCTAGAAATACTAACAGAGAGAAACACAGGCAGAGTAGATCAGGAGATAGGG
>PVJX010027066.1:0-25194 GCA_004027295.1 Dolichotis patagonum | reverse complement strand
GTGGAAATGAACAACTACTTTGAAGAAAAAGAGACACTACAGTACCCAGTGCTGATTCCATAATACCCCAGTGCTGATTCCATAATGTCATGATGTGTAATCCAGCAAAATTATCATTCTTTGTTCAAAGTGATTTCAGCTTGTTTTGTTTAAGTTCAACACACATGAAGGTATGGACAGCTGTTTTTAGGAGAATGAGAGACACTATGACAGCCATTCTTGGCTTCCCTATTGTCTGGTCTTGAAGACCTGAAACACCCTCCTTGTCCCGCTCAGATCAATTCCATACTATGTTGTTTCATGTGAATTCCCTGTATGTGACAATATGGACAACTATTTGGAAGAAAACAAGAGTCAATATGATAGAGAGTGAATATCTCCAACTGTCTAGCTTTGGAATTTATGTCCTTTACATTGCTTTCTTGTGATCCGCTTTGCTCTGTTTTGTTGTGCTTAATTTTACCCTTTTGATATAATTGAATGTATATTTGAGTGGGTAAGATGGATGACCATATTGCTGGTTTTTTTTGTCAGATCGTGGAACAGAACTGTTAACAGACTCACTGTTTGAATGTCTACTTTACATGTTTTAACTTTATAATTTGAACAACTATTTCCAAGAAGTCAGTATGTAATTTGTCAAGTAATAATCTCTTAGGTTTTTTTTGTTGTTGTTCTTTTCCTTTTTTCCTTGGAATTCTGTATTGTTGCTACCCTTTATTCTGTTTTGTTTTGTTTTTTCTTTCTTCTCTTTAAATAAAATTTTTTTAAAAAAAGCTTTCCTGATGATCCAAGTAGTTATTTAATAATGCACGTTGATGATTCTATTTTAAGCCTTTTTTCTTCCTTTTTCATTACTTCAATCTCTAAAACTATGCACAGCCTCAGTCTATCTGTCGACATGCCTGGTATGGTCCTGGCAGCAAATAGCAAACTTGGTTTTCTCCCTAAGCCAAAGGTGCTGTTTCCACCTTAGCTTTTCACCCAGAACCCTGCCTGGAGCTAAGGGAAGCTGAGAAAATGGAAAGGCTCAAATGGTGGCTTAAAATGACCTGGCTCCTCCTGTCACACAAAGCAGTAAGATCTTCCAGCAGAAGCCCCTTCAGATACAGTAGGTCCACAGTGCCTCAGTGACCTGCCAGAGCAAATGCTGTGCCTTGTGTCAAAGTGCTGAATCTTAGAACATAAAAGTAAGAGAACTGGCAAGCAAAGATCCCTTCCTCCTTTCAGTATGACGGTGTTGTAGCTCTCAGGCACTGTCCAGATGTGACCCAAACAGGTGAGTAAGCTGACACATTCGTGACACAGTAGTTTATCCAAGGAGCTGGCCAGGTGTCAGACGCAGCAGAAGATGAAAAGACAGCGCTTGGAAGCCCAGCCAAGCCCCAGCTCATCTAAGATGAGGAAATGAGAGGTTTCTTCATGGTAAGCATAAGGTCAAGAACCAGTGTCCAGCACAGACCGACAAGCTCTTCTGGGTCAGATCACTCTCTACAAATACGAACATGCCCCAGGCCTCCAGGACCTTTGCTTCTCCACAGATCCTCCACAGATGGTGGCATCCCTGTCCCCTTCACTCCAGCTACTGAGCATATTTGTGGTGAGGTGGCAACTTGCCTGTCAAATCGCCTCATTTTTTGTGGGGAGGGGATGAATGTTTCAACCCTAGTTTGGGGAAGGAATGGAACAGAACTGAGATGAAAATTACATCCTCTAATTTGGTGGATTTTCCCACACACACCCCAGCATGTTCTAGAGATCAGAGGAAGAAAAGGAACTATTAGAATATGCTCAGGCAAGCGTAATTTAATGTGTGGGACAATATGAATGCTGTTGGGAAGTATCTGATATTGTTCACCTATGGCAGAAAAAAAAATCTTGGCAAGTTTCCATAATCCACTGATAATCTGTTCTCTCCAAAGAAACAAATACGAAAATTACCCGTTCCAACCCTTGTTCTCTCACTCATGATGGAAGGCTCAGAGGACAGCCATGGTCCTTGGGAGCTGCAACCAGAATCGCAGGAATACAAGAACTTCCAAAACTAGCAAGGGCAGTAGTGGACGCAGGCAGAACCCTCAAGCCCAACGCTCACACAAACACATGATCACCCAGGCAGCCGAGGCTGCACCCCAAAGAGGGAGATGCAAGGACTCAAGGGAACAGGAGGGGAACTAGCCAGCCAACCACACATCAGAAGTCAAGTAGCTACTTCCCTCCAACTTGTCCAAGCAAGAATGGTGCAGAGGGAAAACAGTAAGTCATCCAAATGACATAGCTCTCTGCAATCACTGAGAGCACTACTGAGGTTACAGAGAGAATCTCAGTCTCTCCCTCCCTCCCTCCCTCTTAGACATACAGTCCCATGAAATACAATCGAATGCTTCCTTATGAATTTTCATGCTTCTGTGTTATCCATCACAGCAGATATTATGCCCCAAGCATCCATCATGAGGAGCACTAGACACAGGCAGAGAAACACAGCACCAAGAGGATTCACAGCCTCTGCTCCCTAAAGGGCCTCCCCTCAAGCTATAAATTGGGGAGCTTACTAAGGAACAAAGTGTAGGGTTGCAGGCACTTAGCGACACCCATTGCTATAGGAGTCGGGGTGGGGAGAGCAGTTCCCAGTTTATCAGGGAATTCACTTAAGCATCACCCAAAGCCATGAATGAAGAACGGCCCCAGATGACGCTCCTAAACAAAGGCCATCTTCCTTTGTAGGCTGCTGTCACACCGGAGACACCTGATAGCTTCCCAGGCCCAGATTTCTCTACTGAGACTCAGCTTCCTCCATCATCAAAAGAAGCAAACTTGGTTGGTTTGAAGAAATTCCTGAGACTCTATACTCCCAGATCCTTCCCCAATCTATCAACTGTGGAGCCCAGAAAAGGAAAAGGAAATAAGAGTAAGAAAAAAGCAAGCAGAGGACCGGAGAGCAAATGAGTGACTGACCCTTCCATGTACAGTTTCTTGTTTCACCCTGGCAACATACCAACAAGACCACTGTTTTCATTCTCACTTTATAAATGAAAAAGCCCAGATTTGGAGAGGCTACTTAACTTGTCTGTGGCATACACTTACGTCATGCTTTCTCTAGGACAGCTGAAGTTAAGGACAGTAGGACCTGGTTGCCACCACTGTCAGGATGACTACCAGGCCCATACCTGCAGGTATTGCCAAGAGACTACCCTGCCTATGCTTAGATCCCAGCATCCCATTTAGCCCAGGGGAGCTGGACCCAGCTTTATGAGAAAGAGAACATGGGGAGAGTCATCCATCCCACAGGGATTTCTGCAGGATGAGAAGGCTGAGTTTCCCATTCCTGGCTGGAGCCTTGGTGAGCTAAGGAACCTCATTGGCTCACCCCGCTGCAGTCACAGGGCTAGGTAGAGTTTGAAAATGCTGAGATGTGTTCCTTCAGGTTTGAGAACTCAACAATCCTTACTGTGGCTTCTGTTTCATGCCCAGAAGCTCAGAGAGCTGGGTTCTCTGTGGCCCTCCCAGCATGGGACATGACCAAGTTGCATGGCCTCCCCTGGGCCTAACTGGGAGGAGACTGGGTTTTACTTGTCTTGCTGAGATCCATGTGAGATTCCTGCCAGGGCAAGAAGACTCCACCACTGTGGGGCGCTAGGGTAGATGACCACAGGCAGGGTTTGAGGACAGAATGAAGAAGTCAGCACCAGGACATCATGGTGTGCAGAGATGGACCTATAGGCGCCGAGGAGGGCCTGAGAGCTACCAGTGCTGACTAAAGGCAAACCACAAATGGCACCGGCCAGTTAGAGACTTTTACCTCTTTTCTTCCTTCCTTTCAGTTTCCTTTGCTCCTGCTGCCCCGACTGTGTGGGACTTAGAAGAGGGATAAAGAAGCAGGGGACACAGGAAACTATAGTCACTCCCCCACTTCAGGGCTGGCCTTAGGTAGGGACTGGTAAGGTTTGAGACAGCAGACAAGGAAGGAGTAACTTCCAGTTAACAGGAAATCTTCACCGGCCGTGGTAATACCAGCCGTAACACCAGCACTCCACCCCTCGGGAGGCTGAGACAGGATGATCACTGCAAGTTAGAGGCCAGCCTGGGCTACATAGTGAGACCCTGTGTCCAAAAAAAATGGGGGGAATTTTCAAGTTTTAAAGTGGACTACAGTAGAAATGTTCATGCCCCAAAATGAGTTTTAATTAGCAAAATAAATTCTGACAAGCTTGAAAGGTTGTCAGCACTTGAAAAACTCTGAGATCTTGAGGTAAAAGGTGGAGTTCAACATATCACCGGCACAGCAGGTCTATCCACTAGGCCCCAACTAGGTGGAAGGTAATGTTGGGAGAAAAAAATAGAACAACAATGTTTTCCCACTCAGACCCTATAAAAGTCAACCCAACAAGAGATTAATTACATCGAACATCAGAGAGGTTTGCAAAGTCAGAATTTGAACTTTGTTTTCCAACTCCAAAGGCAGAGATCATTTTAGTGATGTGGGCGTAGAATCCAACCCTGCTGAGACAGTTCAGCCTTCCATTCAACAAATGTTTAAAAATCACCTTTCCCCGCGGTTACCAGCACTATGGTAAGTCAGTAATTCAGAATGAGAGGGAGCTGTTTAGGAATTTACCAAGTGGTGTGTAAGGCAGGCTAGTCCAGTTTCACATGGTTTTGGCCAATACTGTGTCAAAGCCGGTAGCATGAGAAGATGCTGCCCCAGGGAGGAAGCACAGCAAAGACCCTCCCCCTGCTTTCTGGGAATCAAACCCAGAGGCTTCACACTAAACTACCTCCAAGCCCTACGTTTCTTTTTTAAGTTGGTGACAGAGTGTCTTTAAGTTGGTAAGTTGCCCAGGCTGGGCTGGGACCTACGCTCCTCCTGCATGGGCCTTCCACAGCATTGGGATTACAGGCATGCACCACCAGGCCTACGACACCTCCCACCCCCTAGGTTACCCTGGTCCTTTCCACCAGGCTTCCACCTTGACCTGCAAGCAACCTCACGAATCATTTTAGCTAGAATCCCCCAAAACCGTCCTCTGCAGCATTCTATTTGCTGACCCGCTCCATCTACAAACTCCACTGTCTTTGCGGGATATGGAATTGAGCTCACTTCTCCTGCCTAGTGCAGCAAAGTCTATCCTGCAACAGGAGACGGAGAAGCTGTCTCTCCCTAACGCAAGTCTGTGAGGCAGCTCTCCTGAGCTGTGCTAACTCCAGTGACCTTACTGGCTTGGACATGCAGAAAGGGGATGTTGAGGAGAGTTCTGCCAAGCCTGTTGTCATTCACTGCTGCCAAGGACATTTTTAATTTTCTGTGCTTGTTTGAATCAAAGAAAAGGAAGGAAACAATTTTAAAAACAAAGACAAAGAAAGCATCCCCAAAAAGGCCAATTAGGATGCAGGAGACAAAGAATGACCCCACGTTAAAGGCTGGAAAGGAGTAGGATGGGAAGATGCAGAAGAGAAACTAGAAGGTCTTGCCAAGCTCGGCTTGTGTACTAAACGTTACAGCTTTATAAATTCCCAGGAGTGCAAAAAGGATCTCCGCGTACATAATGCTTTAAAAAGTCACAGAAGGAAAAAGGAAATGAATTCAACTCACTGGCTTTCAAGCTGCCTTTAAAAAAAAAAAAAGGAGGAAGAAATAGAGGCAGACAAATGCTGCTAACAGAGCTCTTTGCAATGTTTCCAAATGAATAAATAACGCCTTCTCTGCCTACTTTTCTTTATTATTACATCTGTCTCTGACTTTTTAAATGTCCTCCTTAAAACTGTTTTCATGCTTCCTTTTCCCTTAACATTTTAAGGTCCTCCTTCTTAAATTTCACCGGAGACCTGCAAATCAAGTCGCACCGTGCTGACTTTTTTTTTTTTTTTTTTTTTTTTTTGGTACCAGGGATCAAACTCACAACTTCGCACTTGCCAGGCAGGTGCTTAAGCCACTGAGCTAAATCCCCGGCCTGCACTGTGCTGATTTGATGGCCGCCCTTACGCAGCCCCGTGGAAGGCAACGCCTTAGCCTCACTCTTGCTGAGAACAGAGTCTATTAGCAAGGCCTCCCCCGCTCGGCTGCAGGAGGACATGCTAGGAAGGCCAGGCTAGGCTCTGCCTGGCCCAGGGGCAGACAGGCAGATGGCTGGAACTGGCCACGGGGCAGTGACCTCCAATCCCATAGTGACAACAAAGGAAATCACCTCTTGTCTCAAACATCATTAGAGACCTTTGCTTCCTGCCTTGCTTGGGTGAAGAAGCAGGAAAGTGGGCAGAGATGAGAGATGAAAAATCCCTGTTTTGCAATCCCAGTAATTAGTCCTGGAGGATTTTTCAACTGCTACTCCTTCCTGGCAGGAAGGCCAGGGACATGGAGTCATCAGGCTAGCTGCATGGCCACCTCAGAGCCAGCTCCCTACTTGAAATTCAAATGAGAGTTGCTCTGACCTTTCCTGTCACATATTTTATTTCACAGACAGCCTACAAGGCCTCGCTACCATGCGGGTCATGTTTTAGTTTAAACAGAAACACTCTCGTAGGTGTTAGATGCGAGTTAATGATTATACTGAAATCATTCTAATTAGGCTCTGTTGTTACACGCTGCCCTTTGGGGGCTGCTGCTGTTGTCACATAAAGTATTTTGTAGAAAAATAATTGGCCTGAGATGGCTTCCTCCCTCTCTCACAGACCCATCTCCTCTCTCTGTCTCTGTTTTACTTTTTAGTAATTATTGATCTGGCAGCACTTGATCAGGAAGATCATTTACTCCCCAGTCGCTATGAACTAAGAAGGCATCAGGCTGCCAGCAGGAGTCAGGAGAGAAGGGACCACGGCACCTCCAAGCTCCCAGCCTCGCCACACGGCCTACACCCTTAGCAGAGGGCAGAGGAGGAAAGGGTTCCTGTTAGAGCCTCCCGAGTATGCCACATTTTCTCCCGTTTTGTCTCAGGGACTGCTCCCAGGGGCAGGGCTCACTCTGCATGGGCCTTGCAGTCCCCCCACACACACACCCCAGTAGGCACTGGTATGGGGGATGGTTCACAGAGATGGGCCTCGCTGGCTTCTCAGCATGATTTCCTTATTATTGACCAACATCCATCTATATCTGTGCTGTGCACAGGTCAATCTCCAGCAGTTTTCTGTCTTGTTATCACTAGCATGATCCAATATTGATTTTCTTCTCCTCCCCCCCTCTCTCTCTCTGAACTTTCTTTGTTTCTCCTCATTCACCCTCAATAATTGGCCAGATGCATGATAGAAAAATCACTTTGCCATTCAAAGGGGCAGACTTACCACTGGAGGAAGAGGAAGTCACACTGGGAATGCTAACAGGACCTACCCTAGGAAATGGACAGCGCCGATAGAGATGAGAGAGACCATTACTGAAAGGAGAAAGGACATTTTCATGAATATCCAAAAGTTAACACGTTGGTTGAAGAGTTGAAAGGAGTAATTAGAAGGCTTCAAGTGAAAGGGCAAAGATCAAACTGGGGAAGAGTATCTTAACCTAATATCCCAAATAAGCCGAAAGTAATACCCACACTCACGACCAAGAGACTAAACTACTTCCTAAAATTGCTTTCAATCTTAAAATTATTGAGAAAAATATTCTAAAACCACCTTTTCTCCTTAATGTTCACTTTACATCCAGAGTCTTTTAAAAATCTGAAAAGAAAGAAAAAGATTTTGCATCAAAAAGCTATTTCAAGCAGGCTAACAGAAGATTCACTCATCCTGATAACAAAAAAAATGCATAAAGCATCAACAAAATTACAAAAGCACTGCTACTATTTACCTAGCTTTTAAAAACTCATTTTCTCTGTGATTTCCCATCTACTCTGCTAATTCTTACTACCCCAAGTGTCGTCCATGGGGTGGCAGCACAGCTCCCCCTGGTAGTTTATAGGAAATGCAGAACCACCAGGCCCAGCCCAGATCTGCAGTCAGAATCTTGTAAAAATTGCTAGGGGATTGGCAGGAGGTGACCTGCTTCACCACACCCCGCCAGCAGCAGGATCCCGAGAGTTCTCACCCTCCACACAGGTAAAAGACTCCCTGGCTGTGTAACTGTGGCCCGTGAAATCCAGCTCACATATTATACTGCCAGAAAGAGAGCCATGAGCTTCAGTTTCTTGCTCAGTTCACCCAAGAAGCTGGAAGGAATAAAACAGACATCGCCTGGGTTTTTAACCAAAACAAAGTGATGAGGAGACCACCTTGAGGAACGCGCTGTTGTCGTGTTTTTCTTCATTTTCTTCTGGCCATGCCGGGGCGAGGATGCAGGAAGAGTGTTCAGACTGCCCAGAATCCCTTGGAAGAAAGTCATAAAAAGTAAAATACTGAGAGACCTCATATTCTTTTGTATCTTAAGAGGTAAAGTGAGCTGTCTGTCCACAGAGGCCTTGCTAAATGAATAAGCATTCCACCAACATGAAGAATTCAATTAATATTGTATGCAAGTACAAAAGAGCTGCTTTTTAACTGGTTGATTTGTTTGCCCTTGTTTGGATTTGGTTTCAGAAGTTCATTTTCCTTGACATGTTTTAGATTTTTTTTTTAAATTTAGGAGACATGTATGCATGCATGTAGTGTATATGCATATACTGGGTATGTAGGTAAGTATGTTTATGTATACATATCTAAATGCACATAGATGTGAACGATAGTGACATTTGTTTACTCTTCTAAAGAACTAAGCAATTTTACTTCATGACCCCTGCAACCCGAGACTGCAGCGTGGGGGCCTCGTCCCTCCCAAGGCCTCCGACTGCAATGTTTGCTGGTAACACCTTTGTCACTGCCTAAACAAGATATCAATAATTAAATTCTCATTTATAAAGAGAGGAAATTATTCATGCCATCAGCACTCCCCATCAATAACAGAAGGAGACCTAACTATCTCATTACCCCGTCACACTGTGGGCAAACACAACTGCCCGTTGTTGATAATAAATATTTGATAAGGGAGGCGACAGGAAGGATAAACGAAGGATGCAAAGTGGAGCTCTACCAGCATTGCCTGGGGATGTGACCTGGGGGTGACAGCTGACCTCCTGGGTCACCCCAAGGTTGACCTCCTAGACTATGTAGCGTGCAAGACAGGCCACCTGCCTGCTTCAGAATCACACAGCCTTGGTTTGCACCTGTCCAAAATGGAACTAACATTCGTTCTTCTACATCTGTAGCTTGTTCGATAAATTCCTAGAGGTTTTTCAACATTTTAAAATACGTCTTTCTTTTGAAAAACTCTGGCACCTCAATATCCCAACTGGAAGTTTGTAAAAATGTACCAGTAATGAGTCAGGATCTCCAGGTGCAGGCAGGGCTTTCCCCGAGAGCCCACGGGAAGCCATCGGGACGCTGCTCTACCTCGCTCCGCCTCAGTCTCCTCCGGTCAAAATTGAGACATTTGAAGTGCTGATTGTTCTTTCAACTCTTACAGAATTTTTTTACAGAAAGTCTTTTCCATCTTAAAAAAAAAAAAAGAGCAAAAGAAAATCACAAGTGACCCAAAAGTAGAAAGGCAAAGTGATTTTCGGTTTGATACTGACTTTGTTACTGACCTTGGAGAAATAATAACTCCAATATAGTGCCAGTCATATTGGATTAGGGTCTATCTTAATGACCTAATTTTAACTCTGCCCTTTAAAGACCCCATCTCCAAATAGCCACATCTGAGATACTGGGGGCAGAAACTTCAAAAGAAGAATTTTGTAGCCACAAAATTCAGCCTAAGCCACAAGTTTTAAGAATAAAATCCTGGCTGTGTTTCTAACATATCCTTCAGGTGAGTTCTCCCAAGTCACTAACCCGAACCAGTACCACAGCCAGCACCACCCCACTGACAAGGGATACCGTACCGGCCGGGACTCCAACGGAAGCTTGGGCACTGTGCGGTCCTGGCTCTCCCCACGTCGGAGGGATCTGTCAGCAGAGTGGAAGCGTGCGTGGCGGGCAGAGCTAAGCGGAAGGCAGGGGACAGAGGCTCCCGCTGCACGGCCCTGCCCAGCATTCGTGCTGCAGTAACTCCTTCTCCACATTTCTAAAATAATTATAGTTTCAACCACCTCGAGGGGTTAGTAAAGGAATCAGAGGAGACACATAGGTAGAAAGCTCTTTGCAAACCTTCTCCCTCAGCCCTAGTGCGCACACAACGGGTTTTCAAAAAGTATTAGTTGAACTAACATTTCACAAGCACAGCATCTATCAAGCTGCTTCTAAGTAAAAGACAAACTCAACAAAATCGCTTATTTCCAGAAGGTGAAAAAAGAAATCTATTAGTTTGTCTACTAGTTTAATTTTTTGGAATTTCTTGACATTTTTGTCAATATGTCTGAAATTAAAGCATATCGATACATTTAGGATGATTTGGGAAAACACTGATCAGTATCCCTTCTTGATGCCACTGGTACGTGGCTCTTGCCCAGTGATAGGAGAGCTTCTTTGGTTCCCTTGGATGTTACTGAAAGTTTTCCCAGTAGCAATTCCATCACAGTGTCATGGTTTTATGCCTACTCTGAAATTTAAGGTAGACTGAGTGTCACAGTTTTACATTATATTAAATGACACCAATTGCTGGAATCTAGATACTTCCTTACATACTTGAGTGCCACCGAGTGCTGTGAGAAACACAGTCTGGCTAGAGAAGGGAAACACCAGATGATGAGAGGTGGAGATTATGAACTGGGGTTTGTTTTTTAATTTAACTCTAGGAGAATACTTTGAGTCTTGTGACATTCCTCTGATCTTCTGAAAATCCTTAATTTTTATGTAACGTCATCTGGAACATTGTAATATATCATTTCCCCCTGAGTTAGAGCTGGTTTTCTCTATTTTAGCTTAGGTAAGGATGAAAAGCATGACGTTAGTTGAAGCAGAATTGTGATGTACATTTTACAATATATGTAGCTGCTTCCTGTATGGAGCCACTTCCAACTGTGTTACATTCCACAGACATTATTACAAATGGGGGGACAAAGATGATGAAGAAGAGGAGGAGGGGGAGGACGGAAACGGGAAGAGGGGAGAGGAGGAGGGCAGGAGGGAGAGAGACACAGAGTCCCCATTTCAGATGCTGCAGTGGTGGTGAACCTAGTGTACACATACTACTTTTCTTTGTAGACGAAAGAGATTAATGTATGAGTTGTTTTTTGAAACTAAAAAACAGTCTTCAGGTTTAGTTGCAGGGTTGGCACTTTGCAGTAAACAAGTGGGTCTGGGGTTGCAGTCTGGGCTCTGAGGTTCTGTGAGATTCGCCACCAGTGGCCTATGCTATGTTACAAGAGTGAACAGGAGCTAGGAAAAGCTAGAGAAGGAGGAAAGGAGAAACAGAGACAGCTAGTGTTTTAAATGGAACGAGAACATGATTCTTCCTATGCTAGGGTAGGAAAATGGAGAGACAGATTTGAAAGCAGCCCCCAACAGGATGTGGGCTCAGGCCAGGATGCCTGGTTTCAGTCCCACCCCGGCACTTACCACTTGTGTGATCATGGGCACATCCTTAAGCTCTGGGCCTCCGTTGTCTCATTTGAAAGCATAAACATAAGCATTCACTTTGGAGGGCTCTCCTGACAATCAAGAGAGCTAAGCAATGCACAGGAATCGGGGCTGTGCCTAGCACTGTGAGGTATTAGCTGCTGCTCTTATCACTACTGTAAAAAGGCTCGGTCCGCCTTAGATCAGAATTTTGCCTCTGGTTAAGATCTTTCCAAGTGTGTCAGCATCAGAGTCAAATGTAGGCGACATATGCTCTGTCATTTTCAAGGCAAGAGGGCTGGGCCAATCTGCTTCCCCAGCTCTCACACTGAATTAATCAGTTTTCCCATCTCTAAGGCCAAATACCCAACACCCACGTGGTTTCAAGGTGGTTTCCCGCAGGGCCTCTGCAGTGACATGCTGGGATTCTCCTCCGTTCTCACCATCCAAGCACATCACCGCTCACCCGTTTTGGAACCAGCTCACCTTAACCCGTGCGGGCTGCTGTGTGAAAACCATAGACTGAACATCTTATAAACAACAGAATTGATTTCTGTCTTCTGGAGGCTGACAAATCCTATAAGGTACTGGAAGACTCAGAGCCCAGAGAAGGCCTCCTTGCAGGTTCCCAGACAGCACCTTTCCGCCGCATCCTCACGAGCTGGAAGGGGAGAACTCTGGTCTCTCCAGCCCCTCAAGAGGTCACTAATCCTACTTATGAAGGCTCCACCCTCACGACCCAATCACCCTCCCAAGGGCCCCACCACCTTACTTTCTAATACCTTCATCTTGTGTATTAGGCCTCAACATATAAATTTAGAGGGACACAAATATTCAGGTCTTAACAACACACATAAAATTACTTTGTCAAATCAAAGGGCATTTTTTGGCTTCAAACTCAAAACAAACCTTGGATGGCTGCCAAACCCTATTTATCAATGTAACAAATAATATTTACTGATGGCTTCACTTCCTCACAGTGTTCTCCATCCCCAGGACATGCTGTTTGCATCTTAATTTGGCACTAATTGTTTCTCACTAGAAACTTCTCCCATGTGTCTTCCCTTACTCCTGCTCCTGAGAAGACAAACAATCCTGGACAGCGGGGGCACTTCGCTCAGACAATGGATGGGCACAGCCTGCCTGCGCGAAGCCTTCCTCTCGGCTCCAAAGGGATCGCAGCTATCAGGTGTAATTTTAACTCCTGATACTGTAGTGGGCGCGCATGGGTCTTTTTAGGCAGGTGAAAGTGAAGCAGCTCTTTGGCAACCCACGGGAACACATCCCAGTCAAGGGCACAGACACGGCTCCCTCTAAGAGGCAGAACGTCGCAAACAAAAGCACCTGTCGGGATGGGCGCGAACTGAGAACCGAGGCCCAGTCTGTAACACACACAGCCCAGCTTCCTCCGCGGATGGCCTGATGTTTCTGTGTCCATGCTTACTGTAACTTGGACAACAAGAACCAGAAACTAAGAACCCATTTAAGATAAATAGAGATGCCAAGACCTAAAATCAAATTAGCTCCTTTTCATAATTATATTTGTTGTGAATTATATTCACAACAAATATAATTATGCCTCACAATTAGACAGGAACCTCCTTCTAGAGCGGCCTCAAGTTAAGGTTTTCAGGTGAGGTCAGGTGAGCCATACTGAAGAAAGAGCACAGTCTGTCTGTCCTTGGACCAAAACTTAAGTCCGGTTTCTCGGAAGCCTCTGGCTGGCTACACTTGACCTGGGGTTTCTCTTCCTGTCTTTGCAGGATGATTTTTGCACAAGAATTCTACTCAGTTACTTAGGGAAACCTCCCAAACTTTGCTGTCTGAATGTCCTGGATACTTTATTGCCCTTACCTGCTTTCTTAAAAATCATTCATCCTAAATCATTTTGGGCAGAAAACACTCACACTTGTTATTTTTTCCTAGCAATTCTCTCTGCACTGAAGCCCATCTTGCTGCTTGGTTATAAATCTCTGTCGGTCCTTGTCGAAGTGGGAGTTGGGTCTAATCCTTCTCCCCTACTTCCAAGTAGCAAGACGCTACTGCAATGGCCCCTTTACCTATTTCTCTGTCCTGCCCTCCTCCCTGTTAATAAAGTCTGCCTTGCTTTCCTTGTGGTACCTGGAATTGAATCCAGGGCCCCTTAACTGAACTACATCCTAGCCTTCCTTATTTCTTATTCTGAGTCAAGGTCTAAGTCATTAAATTGCCCAGGCTTGGTTCAAACTTGTCGCCCTCCTGCCTCAGGCTCCCAGAGTGTTGGGATTATAGCAGGATTACCATGCCCAGCAGCCTGACCATTCTTAACAAACGCCATGAGTGATCTTTTTGTTAACACTAGCCAAGACTGGGAAGGGTACGTGTCAAAGACCAGAACAGTTGTTCCTTTCTCTGCCTCTGAACACATGAGGGGCGTCTAGATCTAAGGGCAAACAGCCTGCCCCAGGCTCCACAGGGAATGTGGTCTGGGCACCAGTCTTTGCCCACTTCCTGATGTCATGATTGTGTTTATGAGCCTCTTACAGCACCCATGGTGAAGGCATCCACCCAAGTTCCAAGATTCTTCTCAGTACGGCCAACTCCAAACTCCTCCACCACCACTCTCCCACCTGCCCTCGTTTCCCACGGCCCTGGATGCAGAGGCCACCACCTCCTGCCATCCTCTGCGTTCTGTCATCTTCACATGGAGGGAACAGCCTCCCTTCTCCACCCTGCCAGTTATGGCTCAGCTCCCCAGCTCTTTCTCTGATTCCCACTCCTTCCTGAAGTTCTCACATGACTCCACCACCCACACACTTCTCTCCTCTGATCACACTCGGTCTTTCCTGCATGGCCATGGACTGTGCGTTCTTATAGCGATTCTGTGATGTTAATGTAATGTTTCCACTTGACTAGGTCTGGGATAACTCGATAGCTGGTTAAACACCATTTCTGGGTGTGCCTAGGAGGCTCTTCCCAGAGAGATGCACATTGGAGTTGATGGACTTCCCCATCATAGGTACATACTGTAAAACCTCCAGAAGGCCCGGATAGAATATAAAAGAAAGGCACAGGTGAATTACCTGATGACTTAGGCTGAGACATCAGTTTCCTCCTGCCCTCAGTATTTGGAGTCTCAGGCTTTCAAACCTGGACTGGAATTTATACCTTTGTATCTCCAACCCTAATGCCTCAGATAATATCCCTGGCTTTCAGGGTCTCCAGCTTATAGACAGAAGATCATATAGGGTCTCTCAGCCTCCATAGTCACATGAATCAATAACTTATCTTACACATGTACAGAGAAAAAAAAAAATATATATATATATATATATATATATATATATATATCCTATCGGCTTTGCTTCTCTGGAGAACCCTGACCAATAATGTTTTTATTACTTATATTGCTTCATTTAATTTTGTTATATGATTTATTATATTGGCATTATTTATTTTAATTCATTTCTTATATGTCCCTAAGAATGCTCAACCTGCCTTGGGTACCAGGGGACCAGCCCTCTGTGGTCACTCTGCTGATGCGGTACACCAGTTCTCAGCTGGATGCCAGCAGAGCTTCCAGTCAAAGCCTCTTTACAAAGAAGAGCCAGTCTGTTGTCTATATTTGAGGATTCCCGGTAAGTATGCACAACAGAATATATCTCACCCACCAATATCACATCAGTAAGAATCAGCACTCCACTTTCGACCACCTCATCCTTTGTAGAGTTAAAAAACAAAAACTGACAAGAAAGACAAGATTTCCAGGCCATGGGGGTAAGAGTTTTATCCAGAGGGCTATAATTTATTCAAGGGAGAAAGCAAAATGAGAGGTGGTGCATAAGCCCACAGTGCAAAAACCACATATAATTCAACATTTTGTATGGCATCTTGAATATTATTGCTTTAAACATTTAATAACTTTAATAGTATCCTTAAACCTTATTTTTTTCCAACAAGCACATCATAAAAACCACCTTCAAAAGTGTGTTAGGAAACTACACCCACTGCTTCATATTCAACTTGCCTCTGACAAGTTATCTGTGTTCTACTTGTATTGTATTAAAATTCCTCATTTAATCTACCTTTTCAATATCACGATGAAACCAATCATAATCAAGGGATAAGAGAGCAACCCGAGGCCTGGAATAAGGTCTGACCACTGCAGTGTGCCCACGTGAACCTCTCCAGTCCATCTCTACGGCAGAGCAGAGCCTCAAGTGTCCTCGGCAAGACCACCCACCTCTCCCCGGATAGCACTGAGTGTGACCACACACCGCTCTCCACACACACTGACATCCCTCCCATCGCTTCTTTGTGTGAAGCAGGAAACATTTAGTCAGAACTCAATTGATTAGAGAATAATGAATGCTTTTTAAAAGCACAGATAAAGATAGCCTGAAAAGTATGTTAAGACTTTCATAAATTGCTGCTAACAGTACACCATGAGGCCCCTGCCATGAAACCATGAAATCATAGTAAGATAATGACAGTTTTATTTCATAAAATTTGGTGACCATTTGAATACATATGTTAAGAATCATGCAATAAGAATGCTTTTGTGCTGTATTTTCTGCCGAGCTACACCACGATCAGTGAACTAACCACAACATCTGCTTTGAAAAGTCCAGTTGGACCCTTCAGCACGGTGTACGCCTCATTGGCAAGACATGTGTCATCTCCAAAGCTTGGTTCAGGATTCATGCTACTGTCACAAAAGCAAAGGAAAAATTTTTTCTAGGAAGTTTTTCAATACTGGAAGCCAGATGGGAGCTCTAATACTGTATAACCTGAGACACAAAACAATAGGACAAAGTGTGAGGGACTGTTTCGGGGCCATGAAAACACCCACTTCTAATATCATGAAATCA
Source organism: Dolichotis patagonum (assembly GCA_004027295.1). Classification (NCBI taxonomy): domain Eukaryota; kingdom Metazoa; phylum Chordata; class Mammalia; order Rodentia; family Caviidae; genus Dolichotis; species Dolichotis patagonum. The sequence goes on along the minus strand of PVJX010027066.1, from coordinate 8,890 downwards.
CAGGCAACACTATCACCACCAAACAAATGAAAATCCCAGAACATACAGAAGACTGCAGACTCATCCTGAGATTTTTCAAGGTCTTTCTATTTCATTCAGCTGGCCTCGTTCTGACAGCAGCCACATCAGGTTTCCAAAATGCTTCAGCTTGTGACGTCCCCAGCCAGTGTAACAATCCCAGACGATTCTAAAGGATGCTAGAAACAGAGAGGTTTTTAAGCTCAACGATTCAGAACGGTCATGACACAGAAAACCCCAAGAGTAAGTCTAGCAGGGAGAAGGTGGAGGGGAAGGGAGGCTTGGGGGAAAAGGAGATTGTGAGGCACTGGAGTGTCCCCTGGCACAAAAAGTTGATGCCCAATTAGATTTAGAAAAAGTGACAAAGAGTTGATGCCCAATTAGGTTTAGAAAAAGCTCTTCTCCGTAAACCTCAATTACCTGTGATGCCTTATGACATTCAGCATTTACAAAGTATAATTACACAATAGTGTCTGACATTTAACGTCTCTGGATAATTTAAAAGACTTCTGCTTCAAAAAGGCTGCTCATGAGCAGCAGTGATCACTTCAATTAGCTTGGCACCGTTACAATGCAACAAGACCATTTGACTGCCTGTTAGAACCAGCCAGGCTCTTCAAGTGTGTTAATTTAGCAGTCATTGCTAATTTCTGGGCTTTGCTACATTTGCATAGAAAAACATAGCCTTTTAAGCAAGAGAGGAAGTTTCATTCCTGAACCAGCTTCCTATTTTTAGAGAAGCTTTTTCTATTTTCACATTAAAAATTCAGGAACATATTTAAAACATGTGCATCTCTAAATAGTACTGGGTAAGACAAGATTCTTACAAAATTTAAGCTAGATGCTAGTTTTGCACCATTATGTGTGCACACATGTGTGTACATATGCTAACATATAAACACATGTTATGTGAACAGGATATGTAATAGTCAACATGTAACATATATTGGTTACTGTATGTCTATACTTTATTATAAAATATATACATAACTCCAACATGTAATGTATTTTACAGGCAGCTAGGCAAAATTGTGGTTGGACCAAAGAAAAGGTTTTGGCCTCTGAAAATTTTTCTGTGGCAAGTTAATCTACTAAAATGGGGGCTACAGTTGTATAGAGTCCTTTACTATTTTGTTATAGTTATGTCTGTTATGAAAACACCTCACATAAATAAATTGGGTGTTTGAAAACTCATATTCTTACTTAGATATAATTTGTCTCTAATCACAAAAAATATCTATTTAACAGAAGAGAAAACTTACAGGTTGCAGGTGACACATCTGAATACACACACACACACACACACACACACACACACGCACACGCATCCACATGCATGCACAGGCTCCCAGAGATTACAACACAGGCCTTTTGTCTTAAACCTCAATTTAAAAATGCGTTGAGCATGTTGTATAACTGAGCGCTTTCAAGTGATAGATGCTCATGAACACAAAATCTTTTGAAATAACTATTAACATAATCTGCACTGCTGATCCAGTGCACTTTTGATAGAATGCGATAATTTTTCCTGAGATTCTAATCTCTTTAATCTAAATGTATCACTGTTTATCTATGTATTAAGGGAAGTATATTATATTCTTAATACATGATCTCTCCTATTGTGAAAGGCTCCAAAAGTTCTGCTTTTTTAAATGAGAAATTATACACATACCATAAAATTTATAACTATAAAATATGGAATTCAGTGGTTCTTTTGATATTTGCAGAGTTGTAAAATCATCATCAGTTTCTTGTTCCAGAATATTTTTGTCACTGGGGGGAAAACACTAAACTAGTTAGCAGTCACTAACCTTTCCCCAAGGCCCCGGAATCCATTTCTATTTCCATGGATTTGCTCTTTCTTTATATTTCATATAAATGGAATCATACAGTACGTGGCCTTTTCTTTTAGTTCTGTCTTGTAGCATGTTTTAAGGGTCTTTCCATGTTGTATTATGTGCAAATACTTCATTCATTTCTATGAATAGAAAATATTTCATGATATGGATATTCCACATTGCATTTACCCATGTTTTGAGTGATGCGTAATTTGATTGTACCTATTTTCTAAATATCATAAACGTATCTATGATTAACACCTGTGGACAAGGTCTGCATATGTTTTCAATTTTCTTGGGTGGGGCCTTAGAGTGGAACTGCTGAGTAATACAATATCTTCATTTTTACTGATGTAAGGAACTACCAAGCTTTTTTCCAAAATACACCATTTTCCATGCCTCAAGAAACTTGTGAAGGGTTCCAAATTCTCTACCTCCTTGCTCCTACTTGTTACTTTTCATCTTATTTGTTATATTCTTAGTGGCTGTGAAGTGGTATCTCATTGTAATTTTGATTTGTACTGCTTTATTGCTTAATGATACTGAGCGTTTGTTCATGCGGATCGATCATTTGTGTATCTTTATTTTTTCAGTACACGCAATGATTGAAACTTGGCTAATACAGATGTCAGTACTGCCCAAAGCAACCTACAGAACCAAAGGCAATCCCTACTGAAGTTCCAGTGATTTTTTAAAGTATTAAGAAAATTGTTTGTTTTAGTACACATTTGTAGTACATAGTGATTATTTTCATCACGATTAGTACATGTACATAATACATCCTAATTCTTAATTTTCCCTTCTCTTTCTTCCCCTTCTCCCAAATTCTTGGTTCCCTTCCTTTTTGCAAAAAACCTACTTCCTTATTTCCTATTATTCAAATCCTTTGCCCATTTTTAATTATGTCTGTATATTTTCAGTTGTAAAAATTCTTTTTAATATTCATGATTATTTTTTGGCAGTATTGGGGATTGAACCAGGGCCTTTGCACTAAACTAGATCCAAACTTTCCCCTTACTTCTTTTTTGAGACAAAATATCACTAAATCATTCAGCCTGGACTCGAATTTGTGATTGTTCAGCCTCAGCCCCCCAGAATATAGCATAAGTATGTACTACCACTCTGGTTATTAAACCCTTCTAAATTATGTGATTTGTAAATATTTTGTCCCATTCTATGGTTTTTTCCTTTAATTTTCTTCATACTATTTTTAAAGTCATAGAATTTTTAATTTTGATGAAATCAAAATTTTTTGGTTGCTTCTGCTTTATGAAATATTGAAGAATTTAAGATTAATCCAAGGTCATAATGATTTACATGTAGGTTTATAGTTTTAACTTTTAAATCATAAGTGAACCATTTTGGGTGAACTTTTGTGTATGGTGTGAGGTAGGGATCTCAACTTTTGTGGACAGAGTCTTCATACTATATATTGGTACTATTGAATTATTTTATACCTTTGTCCTTACACCCCTGAAAAATCAATTGTCCAAAAACATATTACTGAATGTTCAACTTTATTAAAATGTATCATATGTTTATATTATATTTATAATAAAGTCACATAGTCCTGATTCCTGTAGTTTTGTAATAGTTTTTGAAACTGAGAGTATGAGTTCTCCACTTATTTTCAAGGTTTTTGTTTTGGGGTTTTTTTTGTTGTTGTTTCTTTTTGTTTGTTTCTTTTTGTTATTTAGACCCTTTGAATTTCCAAGTGAATGTCAAAATCAAAATCAGTTTGTCAATCTCTGAAGCAAAAAGGAAGCAGGGATTTTGAAATGGGTTCTAATGAATCTGCAGGTCAGCTCAAGGATCATGCCATCAACAACATTAAGCATTTCAGTCCATATGCATATGTCTCCTTCCATTTATTTTGATATTGAAAGAATTTCTTTGGGCTGAGGGTGTATTTCAGGACAGAGCACTCTTGCCTAGCATGTGCAGGACCCTAGGGTCAATATCCACAACTGTAGACAGGGAAAGTATCTTTCAACAATGTTCTGTAGTTTTCAGTGTATATTCTTATTCTTCTCTTGTTAAACTTATTTTTTAAATACTGTGTACTCTTTTAGATGAAATTTTTTATTTGGTTTTTGGATTCCTTGTTTCTGATGTATAAAAATACAACAAATTTTAGTATATTGATACTGTACTCTGAAATCTGACTGAATTAATTTTTTTAGCCTTAATAGGTTTTTTGTGGATTACTAGAATTTTTTACAAGCAAGATCATGTCATCTATATGAATGTCACTGACCTTATTGGATTTGTAGATTAATGTTTTTCATTAAGTTTGGAAAGTTTTGGGTCATTATTCTTCCACTATTCTAATATTTTCTTTTCTCTCATTTTGGAACTACCATCAGGGGTGTTTTTGTAAGGTTAATGGTGCCCAGAAGGTCTCTGTGGTTATGTTCATTTTCCTTCGTTATTTTCATTATGCTTTTATTGAATAGTATTATTTAACCTATCTTCTGCTTAGTTTTGCCTGCCCAACTCAACTTTTAAACCCCATAATGAGTTTTCTATGTTTCTATTTCACTTTTCAACTCAGTAATTTCTATTTGGTTGTTTATATGCAGAAATTACTATAACTATGTGCAAGTCTACATATAAATCTTACACCTGTATTGTTTTTCTTTATTTTTGAAGACATAATTTTCATATCTTCCTTTAATTATTTAGACATGTTTTCTTATAACTAGCACTTTAATTCTTTGGAGATTTTAAATAGCTAACTTAGTCTTTGTTTAATAAGTTCAACATCTAGGCTTCACCTAGGAGAGTTTTGTTTGGTGTTTTTATTTGGGAATGTAGAAAAACAGGTTGTTTTGTTTTATACAGGTCATATTTTGTTCTTTTGGATATGTCATAATTTTTTCCTGATCAATGCACACTTTAAATTCTAGAATATAGCAATTCTGGATCTCTGGTTCAAAATTCTCCCCAGCATTTGATTTCATTGTGCTTTTTTATTGTTTGGCTGCTTTTAAAAAATAAAACTGGTTAGGTATCTTTTGACGTATTTTGGATACCAGCCTCTCTCAGTGAACTACTGGTGAGCTAATTACTTGACAGGCACTTTCTGAACATCCGGTGCCAAAAATTCCCAGTCTTGAATAAAGACTATACAATGGGACATACCTTCTTCACTCAGCTAAGCAAATGACCATCTTTCAGGGTCTGCCTACCCAGAATCTCAGTGTCAGCCACAGGTGAGGATTTAGGACTTTCTCAGACCTCTGCAGGGTACACGAGAGCCTCAGACACGTACAAGTGCCCACCTGCATGTGCCCTCACAGACTCCCAGTGTCCAATGGCAGGTTTTCAGACCTTCCCAGACAACTCACTCACTAGCTTCCCCTGTAACCATGCTGTTAGCCTTACCACAGGGAGCCTCAAAGCCAAACAAAAGCAGCTTTGCAACGAAGTGGTCCAGAAAACCATCAGGGGCACCAAAGGATAATGCTGCTGTAGGAATGCAACTCTGAAGGGACCCTAGGTCTGTGGGTCTTCTCTGGGGCCTGTGCTCATAGGCCAACAACTTTCAATGCTATCATAAAGTTGAAAACAGGGGAATGGAAATACAAGAGTTAAAATGCCACAGAGACCACCGTGTTACTGAGAGCCACCCAGCAGTTCCTGAATAAATGCAACCTGATTGCTGCAAGCTTTGCATTAATTTCCAGAGCACTGAAGGTTAATTATGGCCTTCATTAGTTTTTAAATTTCTTTTACAGAGGAATTTTCTGATGTTTTTCCTCTACTATTTCTACTAAGGTTGTTATAAATATTTCTCTTTTCTATCAAAATTCTCAAGTCTTCAATTTGATTCAGACACCACTGGTTATGACTTGTGTCTCAATGTCTTCCCCCTAAAGCTTCAAGTGGTCTGAGGTGGGGGTTTTCAGAGGTGGCTGAATCTAGAGTGTGTGATGCTGGGATTAAGGGTAGGTGATTATTAAATCAGTCCACTGATCAGTTTGGCACTGCCTTATTCCCAGTAACCTAGACAGAACATAAAATGGGCCGAATGCTGCTGATAAGGTCCCTTGCTTGCTTTGCTACCTTCTGCCCACTATGACTGATTCTCCTCTGTGATTCCTGTCTACCATGGCACCATGGCTTGAAGCCAGCCAATTATAGACTGAAAGCTCTACAAACAGTGAGCTAAACAAATCTCTCCCCCCTTAACACTGGATGTCAGGCACTGGATTTTGTCTCCACAATGAGAGAAAAGTAACTAAGACAGTAGCCACGCTTATTTTTACCTCCTCAACCTGCTCCAGTCACATGAACTCTCTGCTCCACCCAGTTGATTTATCTCCTGCTGCCTGAACGACTCCACGATGCTGCTTTCTACAAGGGGCCACCTTGCAATATCTCCTCCGTTTGGGTGGCCCCATCCTTCCCCATGCGGCCACTCAGTCTTACTCACTCCCTCCCTCCCCTCCCAAGCTCTCCGACCCAGAAAGGCTTCTTCCTTCCCTTTGCAGTGCCCTGGAAGCTCTCACATTCACGGCCTGAGCTAACTTTACTCTGTCATACTTCTTTTTTCATGAGTCTTATGTTATTGAATAAAAAAAACTTGAAGCTACCTGAGAATTTAAATTGTGGTTATTCCACAGCAGAAGTCTGACAAGTTTTAGCTGAATTAAATCAGAGAATATTCTACCGGGTTCCCTGGGGGTTGATTTATAGCTACCTTCACACTTTCACTCTTCTATGCACCCTTTTCTGAAGACTGTTTTTCTTCAGCCCCACCCCATGAATGTACTGTCATTCTTTCTCTGCAACACGAGAGGGGAAGATGGCAAGGGAACATGATTTTCCTGCTTGGTTATTTCCTAAGATGAGCCTTAGGAAATCATAGCACTAGACAATAAGTATGAATGAGTCTCTTCAATTTTCCAAGCAGATAATTATAGAAAATGAACAGAATTCTCTTTAGCTTGATTTTATAAACTCAGCATGTGGTTTACTTAAGCTATTTTTTCTTATTTCTCTTATCTGTGTCCAGGGACATGCTAATGATACAGCAAGTTCAAACCAGTTCTCTTACTCATCCATTCCAATAACAAGGAGTATGTATATAAGCATGTATATGTGTGTGTGCATATTTAATGGTCTGTTGAGCACTTACTACATAGCAGTTAAAGATATAACGAATCAGCATCAAATACTAACAGTGAGAAGAAATTATTGTCACCGATATTCCCTGAGTCTTTTGCAGCCAAATCTCAAAAAGAGCTGGAAAAGAAAACAATTATTATAGGCAACGAAACATTGAGTTCTGGTGTTGTGACCATCAATAATAGAACATTATGTATGGTAAACTATATTATTCTATGTACATTGTACAAATAATTAAATTAGTTCCAAGGCACCAAAACAATGATACACAGGACCACATATCAACACTCTCATGATACAAAATAGTTCTCCGTGATAAATATATTCCATTCAAGCCGACCTTCCTAAGAGGTAGTAAGACCGATTCTCTCAACTTCCTTTTTATTAGATGTTTTTAAAAATCAAGTGGTTCAGAAGAAACAAGGACATAGAGATCTTCACCTTTCTCGGCTGTATTTTCCTAGCACAGGTGACGGTTCAGGCAAATCTTATTTTTGCCCTGAATTATCAGGTAGTTCAACAAGGGCACACTGCCACATCTTGAGGCACCAGCTTCTTGCACCTCACCGTGGACTGTCGCCCCCAAGCCTGATCAGCCCACTCCGGCCTCCTGTGCAGCTCTTGCCGTGACTCTGACTCCACACACCTGAATGGCCTGCTCTTGCCAAACAAAGGGCCCTTGCGCTGATGCTCTCTCTGCTCGAGGGCCCGCCCACCAGTTTCTGTGAGGCGTGTTCACTCCCCACTAGCTCTCTGCTCCTGTCACCCTACTGGACAGGCCACCCTAAGCACCTATTTAGAATAGCACCCACCCACCATCAGCACTGTCTAATGTATTTCCTTAGTAGTCACCACTGACTGAAACACAGTATGTTTTGCATGGTATGTCTGTCTTTATTTTACATTTCTCGCTAGAATGTAAGCTATGCAGAATTAGAGATCTGGGTCTCTTTTGCTCACTGCTTCACCCCCAACATCTGCATAGCATCTTGCAAAGAGTCAGTGCCTAAAAGACGTAAAAATGAACAAGCAAAACATGGATTGTGAAATGCGTGTGCAGCCAGCATAGGAGAGTTTACCCCAGTGGTACTCAGGACAGACTCAAATGCTTCCAGCACCCACCCCAGTAAAGTGACAGAATGAAACAGGAAGGTCCCGTGAAGCTGACCAGGGCACACTGGAGTACTTCCACAGGGACCCACCAGGACAATACAAGGCCCTTGTCTCTTACACACACGCAAAGAGGGGCATCACCGCCAAGCAAGTAAAATGGAACTGCAGAGATTCACAGTCACGGGACAAGATAGGAGCCCTCACACAAAGAGGAAGGTTTTCTCAAGTCCTCCCCAGGGGCAAGAGAATTGGCTTCAGATACATTTTAACCATGGCTGGAGATAAACACCTTGAAAAGGCTTAAGTCTTGAAAGGCTGCACCATTTACGAAATTAGAATTTTATAAATAAATAAATCTCCCCCCCCCCAGTGGTCTGGTCCTGAGGAAAAGTAACTATCCATCTAGAAGTCCAAATTCCTATTGATTAAAATTAAACAAAAACTATTACAGTTGGTACCTTGTGTCAGCTTGAGAAATTTAGAAGTTTAACCCAGAGACCCAGCAGGGAGCCGAGGTTCTTTGTAAACATCCTGGTCACCAGCAAAGGAGGACAAGGAGAGTTTGCCAGTGCTACCCCAGCCCTGAAGGGGACGGGTGGCCTGTGTACAATGGAAGGGAGGAGAAGAGGCTGCTGTCCCCCTTTTGCTCTGGCTGCTGCCTTGAAGTGCTGCCCCAGTGCCATGCCACCCTGCCTTGGAGCCAGCTGATTAGGGACTGAAACTTCCACAAAGTATGAGCAAATAAACTTTTTGTTCCCTAATTTTGGGCGTCAGGTAGTTTTTTTCAG
>PVJX010027065.1:0-25207 GCA_004027295.1 Dolichotis patagonum | reverse complement strand
TGTTTTTATCAATTCTTCTTTTACCTGGGCAAGTATTTCTGGTTTGAATTTCTCCATAGCTTTCCCTATTTGCATATTTATTTCATTTGATATCATTTCAGACATTACAGGTGTATGGCTTCTTTTTTCTTCTATGTACACAGCTTCTAAGCTTTCTTGGGGAGGGCTAGGGCTTTGAGCCTGCCTTTTGGTCTTTCCTTTTGTCATTTTTCTGTATTTCCTTACTTTGAGAGGTGTTCCAAAGCTTTCTCTGCTTATGTGGCAAATTACCTGTTACACCCTCAGTTCCTGGAGGGGCAGTGACTCCCCTACAGGCTCTTGGCTTCCTCACAGGGTCCTAACTCCCCTCTGTGGGCTCCTGGCTCCCTAAGTTGTAAGGCAAATGCTGGGTGTGGCCACCCCAGAGGCTGTGGAATCTCAGGCAGGCCAGGCCTCCGTGCTTTGTCCCAGGCAGGTCTCCAGGAGGTTCCCTGCGAGTGAAGGGCCTACAGGTCCCAAAGAGTCAGGCCAGAATGTTGGTTTCTGAAAAGTTCCCGGTCCCAAACAGACCTGGCCAAGATGCCAGTCTCCACAATATTCCTAATCCAAACAGCCCGGGCCACTCTGTGGGTCTGAGAGTTTCGGGTCCCAAAGAGACAGGCCGAGATGCTGCTTTCTCGGATACTTCCTGGGGTGAAGGGCGGGGCTACGGGCCCAAACAGACCTGGCCCAGATGCCAATCTCCAGGCAGTTCCTTGCGAATGAAGGGCGGGCCTACCAGCCCCAAAGAGTCGCGCTGAGATGGAGGTCTGTGCAGACTTTCGATCCAAACAGCCCAGGCCACTCTACGGGTCTGAGCGTTTCGGGTCCCAAAGCAACAGGCCGAGATGCTGCTTTCTGGGAGACTTCCTGGGGGTGAAGGGTCGGGCTATGGGCCCAAACAGACCCAGCCCAGATGCCGATCTCCAGGCAGTTCCCAGTCCCAAAGAGCGCGCCGAGATGCATGTCTGTGCAGACTTTCGATCCAAACAGCCCAGGCCACTCTACGGGTCTGAGACTTTTGGGTCCCAAAGAGAGCTGCTTTCCTCTTTTTACAGTAAACTTTGCATCCAAGACAGCCTCCTGCCATCTTGGGAGCGCTCCTGAGGTGGCCAGGGAAATCAACTCTCTTGCTTGTATGTGTCCTCCTCTCTCCAAGCAGCCACGGGGTAAGGGCCTGACCTCAGAACAAGTCAAAGTGAGAAACAGGCAGCTTTCTGTCTTGATTCCTGGACACTCCCCAGTGCTGGTTGAGTGACCGAGAGGGACAAAGTTTGGTTCCTTTTTCTCTCTTTTGACTGTAGTTTTATGACATTTGACTGGTAAATCTCTTCCTCCTTCTTTCACTCTCTACATTCTTCTTCTCTTTTTCCCCCTTCTTTTGACAAATATTTATGAAATAACTCTATTAGACAAAGTTTCGATAACAAGAGATATTGGTGGAGACCCCCAAATCCTTATTCTTTTTAAAATTTATATTAAAAAATAAGTGAATAAGCGAGAATGTATATCAGATGATAGTAAATGCTAATGAAGAAAATAAGACAGAAAGGAGGACTAGAGCCTGATGGGATGGGAATGGGTTGGAGAGGATTGTTAATGTAAATAGGACCTAAAGGAAATGAAGGCAGAGAATGTGCTTATAGAGAAGCACATTCCAAACTGAGAAACAGAACATGCAAAAGCCCTGGGGCAAGCATGGCTTACCTCTTAGGAGCTCAAGAAGGCCAATGTGGCTGCAGAGAAGTGAACCAGGGGTGGGGAAGGAGATGAGACGAGGCCTCTGATTTTGACTGCAAGTGAGACGAGGGTCCCTGAGGAGATCTGATTTCTGATTTCTCAAGATTACTCTGGCTGTTGCACTGTGAGTAGAATGATGGAGACAAAGGATAGAGGCAGAGAGATCAGTTAGGAGGATGCTGCCAACTGATCACTTGAGAAATGTTGAGATTGTGGACTGCCACAGTCAGTGGGTGTGGAGAAGGAGTAATTGCTGTCTCTGTCAAGTGGAGTCATGGGGATCACTGATGAATTGGTTGTATGAGAGAACAAGATGCCAGAAACACTGAATGATGTCTGGCTTGCATCAAGGAAAGTATAGCCTTTAACTCAAATGAGGAAGAGTGTTCCAAACAGGCTTTTGGAGTAAGGGCCTGGTAGGAAGGATGGGAGATCAGACTTAGATCTCGGGGCTTCCCACTGGGTTTCAAGGGGACCAACTGAGGAGGCTGGTCATGTAGTCTTGGATTCACGAGGGTCTTGGCCTCAGATGTACTTCAGGATTGTTAGCCCACTTAACATCACATGGGAGGGAGTGCACAGGTAGAAAGGTGGCCATGGACCAACCAGAGGGAGATAGCAGTGATTAGAGCCCACAAGGAAGGGGGATGTCAAAAAGAATACTGATTAAAGGCACAAGGTAGGAGGCACAGGACTAAAATTCTTAAAGATATGAGAGGCTAAATCAAAGGACTTTCTCACCAGTTGCAAAGGCACAGATTTTACTGACCAGAGAGGCATAGGGGATGTGTCCTCAAGCTGTGGTTCACAGGCCAAATATACCCTCCTGGTTGCTTATGCAAATCAAATTTTACTGGAACATACATACCCATTCAGTTTTGTACTGCTGGTGACTATTTTGGTGCTACATAGGCAGAATTAAAATTTTAGCCCAAAGCCTAACCTTCGGGCAGTGGGGAGGTGCTGGAATAGAGACTACAAAACCTAAGATATTTATTATTTAGCCTTTTATGGAAATATTTTGCTGATTCCTGGTAAAGAGGAAAGAGCAAAGAACCCGAAGGTTAATCAGATGTGGGACCAGTTTCCAGCTCTGATATTTGCCAATGTTTGAACTAGGACAAATCACCCAACTTCTGTGAATCTGTTTTTGCATTTTAAAAAGGGAATAATAATGAAATATATATTCAGAGAACCTGAGATATAATAAAAACATATGCTTGGTCTTTGTCCCTGGTACCGGTCACAGAGCTTCTAAAATCCTTGGTATTTTCTGACTGAGAGGAGTGTCTTTGGTATCCTACTGAGGAAACCTAACCTGGTGTCAGGTACCTAAGAGCTTCTTGACAGTGACCGATTGCCAGAAAACCAGCCTGCTAAGCAAGAGGTGGGAGTTTTCAGCTCCATCCTTTCCAGGCAAGAGAAAGGGTCAGGGGTTGAGTTTAATCACTGGTAGCTGTTGACTGAAGCCATTGGGCCTCATAATGAAACCTCAATGGAAGTTAGAATGATGAATTCGGAGGAAGTTTCTGAGCTGGTTAAAACATTTTTGTCTAAGCCCATGGTGCCAGAGGCTTCCTTATTTGGAATGCTTCTGGAACTCACCACCTGGATGTACCCTATATAATATTAAATCGCATCAATTGTGATAGTAAGGATAGCACTTTGCTGAGTTCTGTTGCCGTTCTAGCAAATTATTAAGCCTGGGAAGGGACTGAGAGAATCCCCAAGTTTGGAGTCTCTGTTCTAAGCAAAGAAGCCTGGGGACCCCATGTGCAGCTGATATCAGAAATGGGGAGTCTTGAAGACATCTGTGGTGTGTGTGCTCATTCTGCACAGTGTCAGAATGGAGCTGGATTGTGGGGGTACCTAGCTAGGGCTAGAGAATTTGACGATTGGAGCGATGTCAGGGAAAAATGACAAAGAAACCAAATAAAATCAATGGAATACTTGGTTCTTAATGAAGAGTTTTGCACATTACAAAAATTGACTCGTTTAAGTCATTTTATCCTTACAACAGCTCCCTAAGTTAGATACTGTTGTTATTTCTTTTTAGTGGGTAAGGAAACTGAAGTAGAGAGAGGTTCGGGTGCTTGACCACTCATGTAGCTGGCATTAGCACACTCTAAATCAAATCCAGGCATATGGATCCTGAGACTGCTCATCCTGGTCCTTATTGTCCCAGTCTTATGATTATTTCAGTTGTTGAGGGAGGCTGGCGTCTGGAAGTGGTTGAACCAGGCACAGAAGCTCATCACAGGACACCATTTCATGTCAAGACACCTTGCTATACCTGTCCCTAAAATACGTACCAGCCTTGATGGGAGCGAAGTTATAGAGGACTTGAATAACTCTCACTTCCGGTTTATAAAGGGTGAAGCATGGAAGTATGGCAGCTGTGCACTGCTGGATGCACAGATATCCTTAAGTTCAACGTCTGACAGAAAGTGTCCGTGTCAAATTTGTCACATGTCAACAGTGCGCTGCATGATCAGTTCTGTTTGCAGAGCACATGAAAAATGGGAGTGTGTGGGTTCATTCCTGAGTGGCCTCAAAAAGGTACTTACCTTTTGCTGCTGGCATCCCCCAAAAAGAGGGTAGGTGGGCTGTGTGGGCAGCCCTGCCAAGCTGTTGGTATGAATGCACAGTCATTTATGTCTCCAGACCAGAACATCGCCAGCATAGATTTGTAAGTAAAAGACGCTGAGAAGCAAGAGCCAACAAGCCTCATCAGCCAGTGAGAGGACTTTAAAGAACCTGGAATAAGTGATATCAGACTACAAATTACTCACGTTCTGTGAATCCACTTTATTTCATATTCCTCAGGAAAGTCCTAAGTAGTGGGTATTAGGATGACACAGTGTCCTGATTTGCCTATGACAGTCCTATCTCTGCTTATTGTCCTGATGAATGCATTAGTGAAAGGGCTACTTTTTACTTCCCAAAGTGCCTTGGGTTGGATGGTGGATTGTGTGGTTACCCAAGACACCATCTTTATTTTCCGGAGGAGGAAAATGAAGAAATAGAGAAAGTAAATGATTCACCCCAGGTCACCTGGCAGTAGGCAACAAAGCTGGATGCTAACCCAGCCAGCCTGTCTTTGATGCCCAAGGCATTTCTGCCACAGTCTTCTCTTCCTCTGTACAAGGAAATAAACACATTTCCCTCACAAGTAGTCCTTTGAACAGAAACTCATTAGAATGGATTATCAGTGTTCCAAACAATGTTGGAACTCTTATTTTGGAATGACTTTCAGGTAATTAAAAAATGCATATCCTTTTTGGTGTTAGCAAATCTTGGTTCTTCTTGGATAGATTTATTTTGGAAACACCCTAAATATTTTCAGAGCTAGGAAAATACACAAGGGAGTACCAGTTTGAGCCAAATCAGAACGAGTTTGAATTGTTAATAAATTGTTTTTATTTGCTTGTTTGGATGGTAAAATTGGCTTTGAAAAAATTTTCAAAGAGCATTCTGAAAGTTGTTTAAACAGTAACAATGTCATTGGAATGGATTTAATTTCTCAAAGTACATTATTTTCCCTGAGCTCTCATTTTGTCATGCCTAGTAGATGTGACATATTGTGTCACATATGTGTTCATACATCTTGGAATGAGAAAAGGGCTTGCCTAGATGATTGAAAATCCTGATTTGCATGAAGAAAAAAATTAAGTCATTTCCCCACAACATGCATTTCTGTTAGCCAAATTGGACCATGTTAGCTCCATGCTCCAGTGGGTGAATTCTATAGGTTTTACTATTTTTAAAGTAAAAAATCCAGGTAATCTGCATTTGTTGTACTTAATACTTATTGAACTCCTGATAATAGTTTTAGTCAGGCTGATCTATTAAACATGATCATTATATATTATTAACTGTAATTTTTAATTTACAAAGTAATGTTGATTTTATGTTTTCTTTAAGTTCAAATAACCCAGAGAAGGATATGAGTCAGATGTTACAAATCTGCATTACAGGAAAGGTGAGGGCCCCTTGCTCATGATTCCTTCTTTCCTCTTCTAGGCCAGCTGTGTAGCACCTTTAAATCCCTCTTTTTAAAAAATCCATCTTCACCTCTGTAGTTATATCTTTCTCTGAATACACTTAAAAATGATATCCACCACCACATTTAAGCCTTCAAAACAAGGTGGTAGGAAAAGAACTAAGGTTGTTATTTTACATAGTGATCTTCAAGAGCCCCTCAGGTCACTTGAGATAACATGTACAATTGTTCCAGTTCTATGAATGTTAACTGTTTTGTTCCACTAACTTACAGAATTTGTAGCACAATCATCTTATCTATCCTGTGTGTTTATATAAATTTAGATTTTTTTCTTTTCTTTTTCTTTTTCCTCCTTTTCCCTGAGATTTTATTTGTTTCCCCTTTGAGAAGATTCTTACCCTTTTATTAAGGATTTTGTATGTTACCATTTCTTACACTAGGAAGACAATACGGTATTTACACATGTGATTTTGATTTATTTCACTTATGAATGTGGTCTCAAGTTGCATCCATTTACTTATAAATATCTCAATGTGATCTTCTTTGTAGCTGTACTCCATTGTATAAAAGTACCACAGCTTTTTTATCCTTTCCTCAGTTGATGGGCATTTAGGTGGTTTCTAAGATCTGGCTATTACAAATTGTGCTGCTATAAACACGGGTACACATATATTACTGCGATATGATGTTTTCAGTTCTTCTGGGAATATGCCCAGAAGTGGAATAGCTGGGTCAAACGGGACTTCCAAACCCAGCTTTTTGAGGAATCTCCAGACTGACCTCCATAGTGGTTGCACCAGTATATACTCCCACCAACTGCAGAAGAGTTCCTTTTTCCCCACAGCCTCTCCAGCATTTGTTGCTGGTAATTTTCTTTATCCTGGCCATTCTTTCTGGAGTGAGATGGAATCTCAGTGTGGTTTTAATTTGCATTTCTCTAATGACCAATGATGCTGAATATTTTTCATGTATTTATTTGACATTTGTATTTCTTCATCTGAGAACTGTGTATTCATCTCAGATGCCCATTTTTGGATTGAGTTTTTGAATTTCGGGGGTCTGATTTGTTTTTTAATTCTTCATATGTTCTAGATAGAAGTGCTTTGTCTGAGGGACATTTGACTAAGATTTTTTCAAAATTCATGGGTTTCCTTTTTACTCTGCCTAGCAGATGTGACATATTGTGTCACATATGTGTTCATACATCTTGGAATGAGAAAAGGGTTTGCCTAGATGATTCAAAATCCTGATTTGTATGAAGAAAAAAATTAAGTCATTTCCCCACAACATGCATTTCTGTTAGCTAAATTGGACCATGTTGGAGATTTCTTTTGACATGCAAAAGTTTTTAATAAGATGTGATCCCAGTTATTGATTCTGGAAAGTAAAGTATTTCCTTTGTGGTTTGATTTTTGTTCATGAATTCTCTGTCTACCCCTATGTCATCAAGATTTCTATCTACTTTTTCTTCAAGCAGATTTAGTGTTTCTGTTTTAATATTTAGGTCTTTGATCCATTTGACTTTAGTTTAGTATGGTGATAGGCATTTGACTTTAGTACATGGTGATAGGCATAGGTTTTTGGCATATGGAAAGCCAGTTTTTCCAGCACCATCTATTAAAGAGACTATCTTTCTCCAGTGAACGTGTTTGACCCCTTTATCAGAGATAAGGTGGTGAGTGTGTTTGTAGTTGTAGTTGTATCTTCTAATCTCTTCCATTGATCTTCAGGTCTGTATTTATTCCAGTATCATGCTGATTTTATTACAGTAGTTTTGTAGTATAACTTCAAGTCAGGGATTGTGATGTCTCTTGCCTTGCCTTTGTTGCCCAGAATTGTTTTGCTATTCTAGGTCTTTTCTGGTTCCAGATGAATTTGGAATGATTTCTCTAGATCTGTTAGGTATGCTAGTGGCATTTTGATTGGGATTGCATTAAATCTGTATAACAATTTTGGGAGAATGGCCATTTTCACAATATTTGTTCTTCCAATCTGTGAACAAGGAATGTCTTTCCACTTTCTGAGATCCTCTTCAATTTCTTTTTTCAGGGTATTATAATTTTCCCTGAAGAGATCATTTACTTCTTTTGTTAGATTGATTCTGAAGTATTTCATTTTGTTGGATGCTATTGTGAAGGGTGTGGCTTCTCTTATTTCTCTCTCAATGGTTTTGTTGTTAGTGTAAAGGAATGCTATTGATTTTTGAGTGTTGACTTTGTATCCAGCTACATTATTGAATTTAGTTATCATACCTAGGGGTCTTTCAATGGAGTTTTGGGGGTCACCTATGTAGAGTATGATGTCACCTGCAAATAACGATGATTTAACTTCTTCTTGTTCTATTCTTGCTCCTTTTATTTCTCTCTCTTGTCTAATTGCTCTGGCTAGTATTTCCAGCTCTATATTGAATAGGAATGGTGATAATGGACATATTTGTCTTGTGCCTGATTTTAGAGTAAAGGCTTTCAGTTTTTGGCCATTTAATATGATGCGGGCTGTTGTTTGTCGTAGATGGCTTTTATCATATTGAAGTAAAGACCATCTATTCTAATTTTCTGTAAGGTTCTTGCTATGAATGAGTGACCTTATCAAAAGCTTTTTCTGCATCTATAGGAATGATCATGTGATTCTTATTTTTGGCTCTATTGATATGTTGGATTACATTTATTGATTTGTGTATGTTGAACCATCCCTGCATTCCTGGGATGAATTCCACTTGGTCATGTTGTATAATCTTCTTGATGATTTGCTGCATTCTGTTTGCCAGTATTTTATTGAGAATTTTTGCATCAGTGTTCATTAGGGAGATTGGCCTTTAGTTATCTTTTTTGGTTGGGTCTTTCTCTGGTTTTGTTATTAGAGTAATTCTTGTTTCCAGAAATGAGTTAGGGTGAATTGCTTCCCTTTCAATTTCACTGAAGAGTTTGAAGAGTGTTGGCATTAAGTCTTTGAATTTCCTAAAGAATTCTGCAGTGAATCCATCTGGACCTGGGCTTTTCTTTGTTGGCAAGGTTTTACTTATGTTTTCAATTTCATTGATTGGAATTGAGTTATTCAGTAGTTTTACATCTTATTGATCCAGTTTTGATAATTCATATGTTTCTAAGAATCTGTCCATTCCTTCCATGTTATCAAGTTTATGAGTGTAGAGGTTTTCAAAATAGGTATTGATGATCTTCTGTATTTTCACAGGGTCTGTAGTGATTTCACCCTGTTCATTTCTTATTGCCCATATTTGAGTTTTTACTTTTCTTTTAAAAATAAGGTTAGTTAGGGGCTTATCAACTTTATTTATTCTTTCAAAGAACCAACTTTTTGATTCATTAATTCTTTGTGTTTTTTTCTTAGTCTCTATTGCATTGATTTCTGCTCTGATCTTTATAATTTGCTCCCTTCTTTTGTCTTTGGACTTGACTTGATCTTCTTTTTCTAGATATTTGAGGTGTAGCATCAGGTTGTTTATTTGTGTTTGTTCTGTTTTCCTGATGTGGGAATTCACCACATTAAATTTTCCTCTGAGAACTACTTTTATTGCATCCCACAGGTTCCAGTAAGCTGTATTTTTATTTTCATTTGCTTGTAGATATTGTTTAATTTCTTCTTTAATTTCCTCTGTGACCCACTGATTGCTCAGGAGTGTATGATTCAATTTCCATGTGTTTGTGGGGTTTTTGCAGTTTCATGGCACTATGATCTGATAAAATGCATGGGATAATTTCAATTCTTTTGCATTTAGTTAAGCATAGTCTCTGGGCTAGTATATGATCTATTTTAGAGAATGTCCCATGTGCTGCTGAGAAGAATGTATATTCTGATGTTGTTGGGTAGAACACTCTGTATATGTCCACCAAATCCTTTTGTTCACAGGTGTGATTCAGTTCTGTTATTTCTTTGATGATTTTCTGTCTATTTGATCTATCTCTGTGTCAGTGGGGTGTTAAGGTCTCCCACTATAATTGTGTTATTGCTTACTTGATTTTTCATTTCTGTTAATATTTGTTTTGTATAGCTTGGTGCTCCCAAATTTGGTACATATATGTTTAAGATGGTTAGCGCTTCCTCCTGAAGTTTTCCCCTAACTAGTATGTAGTGACCTTCTTTATCTCTTTGGATCATTCTTGGTTTGAAGTTCACATTATCTGCAAACAGGATAGCTACCCCTGATTTTTTTTTTTGTTCCTGTTGCATGAAGTATTCATTTTCCATCTTTTGACTTTCAGTCTATGAGTGTCCTTTTGGGTTAGATGGGTTTCTTGTAGATAGCATATGGTTGGATGTTGCTTCTTGATCCATTCTGCAGTCTGTTTCTTTTAATTGGTGAATTGAGGCCATTTACATTAATGGTTATAACTGATGTATATATTGGTTTATTTTTGACATGTTATCTTTCTGCTGTTGATACTTTTTTTTTTTTTTGGTACTGCAGATTGAACTCATGACCTTGTGCTTGCCAATCAGGTGCTTAAGCCACTGAGCTAAATCCCCAGCCCTTGTTGTTGATTCTTTACCTTTCCCCTCTGTTTAATTGTTTGCCTTGCTTAGTGGTTTTTTCCTATGTGTATTTAGAATGTCTTTCAGTACTCTTTGCAGGGTTAGTTTGGTGGTCATAAAGTTCTTCAGCTGTTCTTTATTGTGGAAGGATCTTATTTCTCCATCCATTTTGAAGGACAGTTTTGCAGGGTACATCAGTCTTGGTTGGAAGTTGTTTTCCTTTAGGATCTGAAATACTTCACTCCATGCTCCTCTTGACATTATTGTTTGTGTTGATAAGTCTACTGTGATTCTGATAGGCCTTCCTTTATAGGTGATCTGTCTCTTTTCTCTAACAGTTTTTAATATTCTGTTCTTATCTTGGATTTCTGGGATGTTGATTATTATACGTCTGGGTGTAGTTTTATTTTGGTTATGGATAATTGGAGTTCTATGTGCTTCACTTATCTGTATCTCAGTTTCCATTCTCTTGTTTGGGAAATTTTCAGCTATTACTTTTGTAAATAGCCTCTTGATATCATTTGTGTTGTCATTTTCTTTTTCATTTATACCTATCAATCTTATGTTGTTTTTCTTTGCATCATCTTGCAGCTGTTGAATTGTTATTTCCTGACTCCTTGTTATTTTAAAAAAGATCTTTCTTTTCACTAGCTGCAATCTTGTCCTCAAGGTCTGAATGTCTATCTTTACTTTAATTGAGGTGGTTTTGCCAACTTTCAATGGAATTTTTGATTTCCTGTACATCTCTTGGCTCTGTTTCATGCATTCTGTTTGTTTCTTATATTGTTCCTTCAAGTTTTCCATCTTTTTGCATTGTTTTTCTAATTTTTTAACTATGTCTTCTTCAGATGTGGTCAGCATTTCTTTGATTACATTTATCATTTCTTCTTTTACCTTGGAGATTATTTCTGATCTGAGTTCTTTTATAGCTTCCCAGATTTGTTTCTTTACTTCGGTTACTATCATTTCAGGAGTTCCAGGTGTGTGGCTTATATTTTCTTCTATGTCCATGTCTCCTAGGCTTGCTTGGGTTGGGCTGGAGGTTTGAGATTGCATTTTGCTCTTTTGTTTTGTCACTTTCCTATATTCCCTGAGAGAAGCCAAAGGCAAGGCCTCAGTTGTTTCTAGGGTTGAGAATATCTATTCCTATTGCAGGGAGTTTCCTCAATTGAATGAATGTCCTTAGACAGACCTTACTAGGTGGCTCCCAGCCACTTGGGGATGAGACCCTACTAGTCTCAAAGCAACATACCAAGGCTTACTGGTGGAATGGAAATCACTGCATGTACTTTCTGCTCATGAGGTGGAACCCAGATGGCTGCAGGCTGCTTGGGGGTCACTGGGTGGGGCCCAAATAGGCCTGGAGGCATGACCTGGTGGGTCCTCCAGTGATGTGGGATTTTGGGTGGGGCCTTGCCAGTTTCACAGTGAGGTGCCAAACCTTCCTCATGGGATGGAAATCACTGAACACCACAGACTGTTCTTTTTGATGAACTAACAGATTAGTAGTATAGTTATCTATCTTGTATCTATGTATACACACATATATGAATATATATATGCAGACATGAACAACTACTTTGAAGATAACAATATATTAGCCAGTGTTAATCTCCTATTATTTTGTTTTGAAATTCTGTATCATTGTTTTTATTGTTTGTTTTTAAAATAAAAAATAAATTATTTAAATGAGGGATAAATTAAACTCTTGATGTGATTTATCATGAAGAAAATGTTTCCTCTGGCTATAGAACCATAAAATTAGGGAGCATGTTATCTGTTCTCAAAACACAGTGGTAGGATGGGAGTAGGATAACAATTCTACAACTGCACCCACTCCAGAAAGGAGACTATGGAAGGGAGAGAGGAGTCAGGAATCAAAGCAATTTAAAAATCCAGCAAGACAAGTCCTATTAAGCTCCATAGTTTAGAAATAATCCCTCATAGATTATATCTGCTAGTTCGGCCTGAAACTCCACACTGGGAGTCATTCTTCCTTTCTTTTAAAATACTATATGCATACAACTAAATAGTTTTGTGAGCCCGTTCCTGTCTGTAGAATTTTGGATGTTTAATAGCTTTCCTTCATTTTGTCTCCTCTGTCTCTCTTTTAGTGTAAGCCCAGCTGTATTTCCAATATAATGCTCTGTAAATCCCTGTTACTCCGTAGTATATGTTACAGGGATTCATGTCATTCATATGAGGATGGGCCACAGATACTTGCTAGATAAGCTAATCTCTTCCTGGCTTCTACTGAGGTAGCTGAGGGCATCTATGAGTCAGATATCTAATCTTTTTAACATTAGCCAAAGATTTTCAGTTGTGCCTTTAGATTTCTCTCCTAAGAATGATTTTCTGATCATGAATCTTTTTATATTTTTTATGATCTGAATAATTTGAGAATTTCTTAAATAATCCTTATTTTCTTTTTGCTTAACAGTTGTTTCCTCATTTCATCTCTCTCCTTTCATATTTCACTATAAATGACAAGAAGAAACTAGCCTGTAATTTTGATGCTTTGATAAGAATCTTCTCAGTTTAATATATAAGCTCAAGACTTACAGGTTATACTTTCCAGAAAATTGTAGGACATAAGTCATCCTAGTGCTCTGCTACTGTGTAAGAAGACACAATAACATGTTTGTCCCTTCTTCTGAGACCTTGCCAACAGCTCTTTAATATGCACACTTCTACCAACAGCCTACTGAGGCAATATGGGTTTTTAAAAAAATTATGGACCCCAAAACTCTTACAGCTTTTACCCATTATTCAATTCCAAAGCTATTTTCACATTTTTTGGGACTTTATAGCAACAGGCACCAAAACCTATATTTGTTTCCAATTGCTCCTATAAAAATTAACACAGATTTGATGATTTAAAACAAGATAAATTCATTCTCATGCAGTCCTGGAAGATAGTGTTTGACATAAATTTCACTGTGTCAAAATTTAGGATTGCACTGTTCCAGGAGCTCAGTGGGAAAATTCATTCTATGTCTCCTCCAGCTTCTGGTGGCTGCTGGCGTTTGTTGGGTTTTAGCTGTATCACTTGAATCTCTGCTTCTATCATTACGTTGATTTTCCTATTCTTCATGAGTGTGTGTGTGTGTGTGTGTGTGTGTGTGTGTGTGTACATGTGTGGTGTCTCTTTCTGCCTCCAATTCATAATATTTTTTATCATGTTTAGGGACCAGCTAGCTAACTCAAGAAGTAGGATTATAAATTAGTACAATCACTTTGGAAAACAATTTGGTATTGCTATGGTTTGAATGTTTTTGTGCTTTCTGAAATTCTTGTACATATTGGAAATTTAATCCTCAGTATATTGATTTTGATATGTGGAGCCTAATGCAAAGCATTTAGATCCACAGGGCTTTAGCCTCATGAATGAGTTAATGCTGCTATAAAAAAGGGCTTTCTTGAATGGGTTTGCTGTCAGCATTTCTGCTATGTGAGGACCTATTATTCCACCCTGTGGAGAATGCAGCAATCAAGGTACCATCATGGAAGCAGAAGGATAAGATCCTAACCTGCTTGTGATTTGATCTTGAACATTCCAGTACTGGAAACTATGAGAAATACATTTGTGTTGTTTATAAATTACCCAATTTGTGGTATTCTGTGATAGCAATGAAAAGTGAATGAAGGCAGGCAGTATCTTTTAAAATTGACTATGTACATATTATATAGTAGTTTGGTCCCAACAAGAATAAGAAAAATTGTTATCAAAAGATGTACAAATGTCTGTAGCAGCTCTGTTCAGGTACCTTGGGACAGGGGAAACAAACCACTTCTACAGTAGAGTGGATATTATATATTTGTGCAAGAAAGTATGATATAATCAGGCAAATGAACTACTCTTACATATCACAGTGTGTATGAGTCTCAGTAACATTGTGTTGAGTAATAGAATTTGAGCAGAAAAGAGCACAATTATACAATTCCACTTAAAATTTAAAACCAGGCACAGCTCACCTGAGATGAGCACACAAGAGTATTCAGGGTAGAAATGAGGAAGGGTAGAGATGCAGGGATGTGAAAGGGGCTTCTGGGTTCTTGGCAGAATTCAAGTTCCTGATCTGGTGTATAAGCAGGTTCGCTTTGCACTGTACTGTATCAATCACAGTCTTCTGTATGTATTATATATTAAAATTAAGTTGGTGAACATTAAAAGAATTTATGAAAGGAAATACACATATTTTTTCTAGAGTACCTCAGCCCAAGAAGTAGATGCCCCTCTGGAGCAGAGAGCCTGTTGCACTGAAAATGCTGGGAATCATCATGCAGCTTTGAAAGTACATTCAGGAAATCTCAATAAATTTGAAAATGGTTACTTCTTGGATTTTGACATTTTACTTGATTTAAGGATTTTGTGGATTTGTCTTCTCTGTGTATATTTTACCCTAAGTTGCCTCAAGGCTTTTGCTTGTATAATTAATGATAGCTTCTGGAAATGTTGTAATAGTAACTGTGGTACCCCCAAAATTAGACGACGTCCAAAAGGGGGTTGAAAATAGTGCTTTTTATTTTAGCTGGCACCAGCGACACAGATGCAGAAGAATCTGCAGAACTGTGCAATTAGGTTACATTGGTAAGGGGTTTATAAAGGAAAAAAACCTGCAAAGTATGAGTGAGGAGGGGTTAGGGTGTAGGGGCTCTGTTTGTTCTCTTATTAGGTTTTTAGGACAAACCTTAACAGAGGCAGCTGGATTAACAGGAAATTACAATTGGTGATGAGCCGATAACAGGAAACTTTACAACTCGTGGTTAATTTACGGGTATCTTATAGAGTACAAAGGCTACAATTTTAAAGTCTGGTGGTGGGCTAATTCCTGGAAATTTACAGAGTACAGAGGTCACAGCTGCACAGGATAGGGAGTCTGACCAGGCATCTAGAATTTTAGGAGGAACAAAGGTTGGAATCTAGGACAATAGCAATGGCGCATACAGAACAGAATGAAGACACTCAGGTTAGAGTACAACATTCCCCACTGATTTTAGGATACTCAGGTTAGAGTACAACAGTTACAAGGTCTGTCTTTTTCTTGCATGGCCTGCTTAAGTCTTTATGGTACAATTCTATTTAACAGACAATAGAACCAGAACACAAGAGAAGTAAATACTGTACAGTTAAAAAAAAAATTGGGTTCCTTCTGGGAAGAGGTGGAGCTGGAATCTTCTTTCTCTCTCCTTGTTATGACACCAGTTCTCAATCTCTAAAATGCCACAAAGCATCAGTGAACTTGGTTTTTGACAGAAGACTTTAAGAGGAGGGGGCATTCATTTTGCTTTTGCCCTTTTATGTTATTTATGTTAGAAATTTTCATTGTGTGAGGTATGGGAGATGGGGAGTTGGAGCAAGTTTCATTCTCCTGACCTTCACAGCCTGGCATTACAAAAGCTCTTCAATTGCAGGCATTTGCCTTGCTATCTTGTCCCCCCTTGAGGGAAAGCAAAGAGTGAAACTCTTGAAAGTTCAGCTGCTTACGCTGAATTACAATGGGTGGAACTGTAGGATGCATTTAAACAACCAGCACTGGCTGGTAATTGGGCTCCTGCACACCATGGTTTTGTGTTTGCAGCCAGCAAGCTACAAGTGAAGTCTTTCTCATGAAATAGCCAAGAAAGGGTAGGTTAAGAGGGAAGCTGACAGGCACTGCCAGGAATTCTGCAGTACACAAAATAAAAATTGGAGGCATCAGCTGCATTGAGTTACTCTTTTCTGCCCCAAGACCAGTGATATTTTTGGAGGCATATTCAGCTCTTTGAAACAATGAGGGATTATGTAAAATGGTAGCAGCTGGTCATTTAAATGCCATGCTTACCGTTTGTCTTGAAATACATGGAAGATCTTATAATACTTAACTATTTTATATGTAGTACTATAGTTATACACTGTAAAATATATGTAATTATAAAGCTGTAATACTTACAAGAAGGAAATAATTCATTGTGAAGCCAGAAGACCTAGATTCACATATCTGCCTTTGTTTAACTGACTGTGTAAATTTGAGCCAGTTTCTTGCTTTCTATTTGCCCTGGTTGCTGCCTCTGCTACTTGGTGATATTGCGCTTGCATTAGAACAGTAGTTAGGGGTAATATATAGTAGGCATTTTTCCTCTTCTTGCATTGCAAAGTTGTCTTTGTAGTAAATCTGAAACAACTGCTGTCTGTCCAGCTGAATAAGTCAGGGCGGCTGGAATGGTGACCTATGCTTCTGGGTATTCTTAGTGCTTCTAACCCCAACAAACAGCAACCTTCCACAGTCATCTCTGAAGATTATATATGAGATTTCATTTCTCCTGGGCTTATATACTTTTTATAGGTTCCTTTGGACTTAGAATCCAAGGACTTTGTCATGTTCTACAATACCTTGTATGGTTGTGCTCCTACCTCCTTCTGTTATTCTATCTGCTATCATCTGTATGTTTTGTCCCCTCCAAAATTTGTGTCAAAACTTAGACATAAAGGTAACCATATTGAAAGGTGGGTCTCTCAGGAGGTGATGAAATCTTGAGGTTAGAACCCTTATGAATAGAATTAGGTGGCATCTGCTCATCCCTTTGGCTCTTCTGCTTTCTGTCTGCCATGTGAGGACACAGCAGTCCTACTCTCAGAGGACAGGGTTTCAGCAGCCATGTTTGGAGAAGAGAGTAGACCCCCATTAGATGCCATACCTGCTGGCACTTTTATCTTAGATTTTTAGTCCCCAGAATGGGAGGAATTCATTTTTATTCTGTGTAAATTACCTAGTGAATGGTTTATTTGCGGATGTCTCACAACCTCATGCACTCATAGGTGGGGCTTTTGGTAGGTGAGTGGATCATGGAAGTGTGATATTTATCAGTGGATTAGTTGACATAGCTAACCATGATGTTGGGAGGAAGGAAGTAGGTTACTGGTTGTCTATCTCTTCCTAGCCCCTCCCTTGCTTGCTCTCTTTGCTTCTTCCTACCAAGTCATGAACTGTTTCTTCTGTGTTATGCTGGCCTGCGTTGGAGCCAGAGGTCTAAAGGACTGAAACCTCTACAAACTATGAGCCAGAATGAACCTTTGCTCCTTTAAATTGTGGATGTGGATATGCATCTCAGTGATAAGAAAGTAACTAAGACACTCAGTATGTGGCATGTTGCTCTAGCAGCACAAATAGATTAAGATGATAACCAACCTTGCAAGTTGCTAACTATCAGGAAAAATCCATAGATGCAGAAGTCCAGCTATTAACCAACTTTGACTCTTTAGCCTATCTGGAAATTCAGTGTAAGTGGCTGAAACTTAAACAGAGATATCAAGGAACATCTCCTTCTTAAAGTAATGCTGAACTTGTGCTCAGTCTCTCTGCTATTTATCTTCAGTGAAGATCATGAGCAAAATGACAGTGGAGCTCCATGTGCTTAACACTCTGATCTTTATGAGTCCGAGAACAATGGTGTCAGTGGAGTGAAAACTGATAACTCTGCCTGCAGACATCTTGATCCTTTCCTTCAGAGGGCTGTGAGATGTAACAGAGGATGCCCCGGAGAGGTCAGAGGACCCAGGGACACAGGCAATTCCAAAGTCAATGCCTCCGGTCAGTGAAGGACAATTAAACCTTTTCCCCAGACGTTTCTCTTTCCCAGTGGTTTCATTCAACATGAAACACTTAGAAGACAAATAGCTTAAAACCCACTAGGCAAAAGAAAAACAAAGTGCTATAAAGAGTGAATTGTGCTTACCAAACTGTGTATTACAAGGAGTTTAAATAGTCTTGCGGCCAAACAGAGCAGAATTCACAGCAACTCTGTCTTACGTTGCCACGTTTGGCAATGTTTATGGGCCAGACAGCAGCTTAGTGTTGTCTTCCAGACCACGCAACATTTACTTGGCATGCTTTCATTCAGTCAGACTTTAAAAAATCATTCACTTGGTTATTCATAGGCAGAAAGAGTTATCTTTGTGAAGCACAGAGAAGGGAATGTAGCTCAATCATGTTTTTGTGTGTATTGGTAAATTTATTTATATTAAAATTTAGTTCATTTCAAAATTTATAGCATTAAGAATTATTTTTGCTTCTTATTTATACAGTTATATACTCATAAATTATAGAACCTAAAGACATAATCCAGTGTGCCTTCCTTTTGGGAAAAAAAATGGAAGAGTTCTGGATGGGAATATTGAGTATGTATCTCAGGGGCACAGGTTGGGAAGGAAAAATATTAAATTTGTTGGCAGTTTTGTTTCCTTTTTTTCTATTTTCTCAAATATTCTGCTTTCGGCATGTATTAGAGTAGAGATTAGGAGCAAAATTTTTATTAAACACATCTAGTTCACAAAACACAAAAATTTTATTAAACACATGAAGTCAGAAGAATGGATTTTTCATGAGTCCAAGTTATTTTATTTAAAAAGAGAAAGAACTTTTCCCAGGAAGCATGTATTTAGTGCCTGCTAGATTCATTAGTACAAGCAGTCAGTTTTTTCCTCAAAGTCATCATTATTTAATACTCATTCTTATGGGCAGCAATTTATCAAATTACTATTATTGATTTCAACATTGTGTTGTGAGC
Organism: Dolichotis patagonum; assembly: GCA_004027295.1. Lineage (NCBI taxonomy): Eukaryota > Metazoa > Chordata > Mammalia > Rodentia > Caviidae > Dolichotis > Dolichotis patagonum. Next base: position 6,408 of record PVJX010027065.1, on the reverse strand, counting down.
ATTTTTGTATGCTATTAGATATCCTTGGAAAACATTTGAGGTGATTATATCATGTTCTGTTAGATGGTCCAACTAACCATCCTTTGAACATTTAGATTATTTTGTGCTACATAAACAGTTGTTTGCCTCTGACAATTCTCATTAGGTAAATTTTGAGTAATGAGATGCTGAACCAAGGAGTGTGTGCCTAGTTTAAGTTTCTTAGATGTGTAGCTGCTTTGGGAAGCTGTGTATGAAGATCTCTTTTCAATAGTGTGCTCTTTTCTTTTGGTTCAAGCACACTTAGCCACTTGGAGAAAGGCTGTAATGTGCCTCATGATACTGGGTTTTGGTCATTATGTTGATTACTTTTTTCTTGTTGCTGGGACAAAATACCCAACAACCAAGGTTAAGAAAGGAGAGGTTTATTTAGCTCACGGTTTCTGGAGGTTTCAGTCCATAATCAGCTCCAAGGCAGGGTGGCATGGCAGAGGAATAACAGTTCACGACAGCGGCAGATACCAAAAGTGACAAAAGGGACAAAAGGGTGGGGCTAGTGATCATGAGGCTGCACTAGTAGCTCTTTCCTTCCTTTATACTGTTATGCAGGCTACCCGCCCCAGGCCAGGTACAGCATGCACACTGCCAACCTTAGACTAGACAGCAACTAATCACAAACTCTATATTCAGCTTCCTTTGAAAGGCTTCATCCTCATGACCACATTAGACTTTGGGGTGACATCCAGACATAAAACATAACAGTCATCATCTACTGTGTTATCTTAGAGGCTTCCCTACCCCCACCTTCCCTTGCTTGTCTATGGAAGTGGAGCTGTGAAATTGGTTGACTGTGGAACTCAGTAGTAATTTAGACAATTCAGATGACTTCTTCCATTTAAATGGAGAAATTGGCATGGGATAATATATAGGAATTAATATATGTAAAAGAACTTGCCTAACTTTAAAGGGATATAAAAATATACACTTCTTTTATAGCTTAAAAGTTTCCTGAAAGTTTCCTTGCCTCAAGAAAATTCTACTTCAGCTCTAGGGACAAAGAAACAGTAAATGGTGCCACTTAATGAAAATGAGGAAACATATATTTGGAAAGAGCTATTAACTTTAGGGAATTATTGTTTAAAGTAACTAAAGCTTGATTTTAAATCATCACATTAAGAAATAATACATTCTTGTCTTGTAATTATCATTAGTTTTCTTAACTAGTGTTTCCCATTCCAAGAAAAGGTCTATGGTAGTATTTCCTATTCCCTTCTCTGTTAGAGCTTCTGACAGGACTCAAGGGCTTTAGGTAATTGAGCACAGTTTCCACCGGAAGTTTAAAACCTTTCCTTGCTGATTTGATGAATACTAATACCTAGCATTTATTTTTCTTACCTCATTCTTCTGTTCTCTTCAGAGATAAGAATCACCAAAATCCCATCAGTCAGAGATCGTTGTGGACAATATTTTGGTGCATTTCATTCTCAGTTTCATTCAGATACACATCCAAGTACATATGCAGAATATATTAATAGGATTGGATTTCACAGTGTGCAAATTAGAATTTGAATGTTTTTGTCATTTATTTTGTAGGGTGGACATTTTGTTACATCTTTAAATATTCTTCTGGATTATGGTTTTCCATAATTGTGGAATTTTTTTCTCCCATAGGAACATACCATGTTTTGTTTAATAAGACCTTCCTATTAAGACATTTAAGTTTCTACTATCATAAATAATGTTATAATGGATATTCCAGTATAGAAATAACTGTAGGTATATCAAAGGAAACACTGAATTAGGTGATAAAGATATTTTAATACTTCTTGGTACTTATTCTAGACTGCTTTCTAAACAATATCTTTACTTTCATCAACTGTTATGAGTGTGGCTGTTTCATCTAACTTGCACTTGTACTTGATATTATCTTAAAAGTTGTCCTTCTCCATTTGCTGTGAAAATATTACCTTTTACATTTTCCCCCTCTGATTCCATTGAGGTTGGTTGCACATTTTGCATGTATTCTATGATTCATTTATATGTCATGCCTCCAGTTTCCTCTCCTTTCCCAGCCCCTGTAGATGACCTGTGGGAAGGGTAGCAAGGGGGCTCCCTTGTTTCTCTTTGGATTCAGCCCCTGGGGCCCAGGAGGAGATGAAGTGGGGAGCAAGGAGCTTAGGACCAAGGTTTTCATCTCTGAGTCTTTTTTCTCCCTCTGTAATCAACTGTGTCAGAATCCCAGGTCCTTCCAAGGTGGCTCACTCTACTCACTCTCTTTCCTTTCATGTGCTGGGACCCACTCTCTCTTTCAACCTTTTATTTGTTCTTTTGAAGACACTATTGTTAATCCAGGTGCCTACACTATTCTTTGATGTTTGGACTGAATCCCTGTCTTAGTTTTCTCATTGCTGAGAATAAAATTCCCAACTCTAAGAGTTAAAGGAGGAAAGGTTTATTCAGCTCACAGTTTGTAGAGGCTTAAGTTCATAATCAGCAGGCTTCAAAACAGAGTGGCTTGGCAGAGGATCATTGGCAGAGGACAATAGTTCACGGGTTATTATTTTTTGCTTTATTTTGTAGCTGTTGGATTGATTGCTCATGGTCTCCTTATTTTTGAGATATATTTTCATGATCACTAGCTGCAATTCTGTCTACAAGACCTGAAATTCTATAATTTCCTTTGTTTAATCTGTTGCATGTACTTTAAATTTTTTATTTTAAAGAGAATAAAACAAAATAAAACAAAACAGAACACAGAAAATCAGAACAGAACAATGCAAGCAACACAAGACTTCAAAACAAGACAATAGGAAATCAACAGTGGCTACAACAATGTCTCTTGTTTTCTTTGAAATAGTTTTCCATACCTTCACACACAATAAATCAAACAAAAGAAAATAGTATAAAACCAATCAAAAGAATGGAAGAATTATGGGACTTCAAACAGGACAACAGGAAATCAACAATGGCTACCATAATGTTTCTTCTTTTCTTTAAAATAGCTGTCCATACCTTTACACATAATGAAACTGAATAACAGAAAACAGACTAAAACCAATCAAAACAAAAGAATGAAAGCATTACAGAACTTCAAAACCAGATAACAGGAAATGAAGAATGGTTACTATAATGTCTCAATTTCTTCAAAACAGTTACCTATACTATCACACATAATACAATCAAATAAAACATAGCAAAATAAAACCAATCAAAACAAAAGAATAAAAGCACTATAGGACTTCAAATCAAGATGATAGAAAGTCAACACTGGCTACCATAGTGTCTCATTTTCTTCAAAATAGCTGTTCATACCATCACACATAATAAAATAAAAACAAAACAGATAAAACCAATTAAAAAAAGAATGAAAGAATTATAGGACTTCAAAACAAGATAAGAGAAAACCAACCATGAATACTATAATACACCCCATTATGTTCAAAATAGCTGCCTATACCATAAGACAAAGTAAAATCTAACATATGAGTTCAAAATTTTCACACATGAACATGATCTCCAGTTGCATCCATTTACCTACAGGAGCCTCAAGATTACCCTACTTTATAGCTGAGTAGCTTTCCATTATATGAAAATACCATATCTTTCTTATCCATTCTGTGGTTGTTGGGCAAGTTATCCTTGATTTTTTTCTAGTCTTCTGTCACATGAAACAATTTTTTCTCACCTTTGATATTTAGTCTATGAATTTCCTTTCCAATAAGTGTGTTTCTTGTATACAGTGCATTGATGGATCTTGTTTCTTGACCCACTCTCCCTCTGTTTCTTTTTATTGCTGACCTGAGGCCATCTACATTAGTGGTTACAACCAGCATGTATTGGTTGGTCTCTGCTCTGCTATCCTCTTGATGTTGGCTTTCTGCTTTTTCCTTTCTTTCAATTGCCTGTCTTGTTTGGTGATCTTCCTCTGCTGCTGTTCCTGGAACCATGGTCATCTTTATCTCTCTCTAGAATATTCTTTACCACTCTCTGTAGGGTTGGTTTGGTAGTCATGAATTCCTTCAGTTGTTCTTTATCATGGAAATATCTTATTTTTCCACCAATATTGATAAATAATTTTGCAGGACACATCAATCTGGGTTGGAAGTTATTTTCTTTTTTTCTTTTTTTAATTTTTTTTAAGTGGAACGAAGTTTTATTGGAGATTAAGTTTTTTTTTTAAATTTTATTTAAAGAGAAAAAAACCCAAAACAATAAAGGGTAGAAACAATACAGAATTCCAAGGAAAAAAGGAAAAGAACAACAACAAAAAATCCTAAGAAATTATTACTTGACAAATTACATACTGACTTCTTGGAAATTGTTGTTCAAATTACAAAGTTAAAACATGTGAAGTAGACATTCAAACAGTGAGACTGTTAACAGTTCTGCTCCACGATCTGACAAAAACAGCAATATGGTCATCCATCTTACCCACTCAAATATACATGCAATTGTATCAAAAGGGTAAAATTAAACACAACAAAACAGAACAAAATGGATCAAAAGAAAGCAATGTAAGAGACAAAAATTTCAAAACTAGACAATCAGAGATATTCACTCTCTATCGTACTGACTCTTGTTTTCTTCCAAATAGTTGTCCATATTGTCACATACAGGGAATTCACATGAAACAACATAGTATGGAATTGATCTGAGCAGGACGAGGAGGGCATTTCAGGTCTTCAAGACCAGACATTAGGGAAGCCAAGAATGGCTGTCATAGTATCTCTCATTCTCCTCAAAACATCTGTCCATACCTTCATATGTGTTGAACGTAAACAAGACAAAGGAAGCTAAAATCACTTTGAACAAAAAGTGATAGTTTTGCTGGACTTCACATCATGACATTATGGAATCAGCACTGGGAATTGTAGTGTCTCTTTTTTTTTCAAAGTAGTAGTTCAACATTTGTTATATAGTTGGTTCTTATAAACTGTTTATAAGCTCTACACATACATGAGTCTCTAAATGTATGTCTATCCTTTCTGTATTAGAGGTAACAAGAAAACAAAGCAAGATAAAACAAAACAATTCCTAGAAAAGCATGAGGCAAAAAAGTCACATAAAACCACAATACTAGGTGATCTACAATGGTTACCATGGTGTCTCAGCAGTATATAACAACATTAATAAAAACGAAGCATTGGAGACATTGTAAGACTTCAAAAGCAAGTAATAATCAAACCAGAGTGGGTATCTTAGTGAATCTTGTCATCTTCAGTGTAGTTGCCTATACTCTTAGACTTGATGCTATCCATCATAACAGATTTAAATAAAATCAGTCAATACAGTGTAGCAATCTAACAAACCAGATTCAAATAAGATCAGTCATTTTAAGACAGTATACGTTATAAAGGACTTCAGATTAAGTTGATAGGAAATTAGGGATGATTACCATAATATGTCCTCTTATTTTTGGGATAGCTGACCATGTCCTCAAGTCTAGTGTAAGTAGACAAACTGGAACAGCACGTAATCCATCCAAGCAGAGTGGTGAGAATAATGTCAATTTTAAATCTTGTTACCCCATTAACAATATCTTCTGCCTCCCTTTATTCGACAATTCCTCCCCTTTCACTCCCATGGGGTGCACTGCTTGTTTTGGGTCTCACTGCCTCCCTATATAGAACATCTCAATGTACCCTATCTTCTGATCTACTCTGCCTGTGTTTCTCTCTGTTAATATTTCAAGGCCATCTATACTAGAGATTACAGCTAATCTTCTCTGCCTTATTTCTGCTATTCTTTTTTTCTGCCATTGGTTGTCTATATTTCTGTTCCACTCCACTATCTACCCTATTCACTGAGGCCTCTCTTCCACTGTTCCTGAAATGCTTGTATTCTTGTTCTCTCTCTCTAGAATGTCCTTCAGTATTTTTTGTAGGGTTGGATTGGTGGTCACAAATTCTCCTAGTTCCTATTTGTCATGGAAGCATCTTGTTTCTCCATTAATTTCTAGAGAGAGCTTTACAGGATGCATCAATCTGGGCTGGAGGTTGTTCTCCTACAGGGCTTGAATTACTTCATTCCAAGCTCTTCTTGACCTGATGGTCTGTGTCGAGAAGTCTGCCGTGATTTTGATGGGTTTTCCTTTATAGGTGATCTGTTTCTTTTCCCTGATGGCTTTTAATATTCTGTTTTTATATTGAATTTCTGGGATCTTGATTATTATGTGTCTTGGTGTAGCTCTGTTTTGGTTGTAGGTGGCTGGAGTTCTGTATGCTTCATACCTCTGCATATCATTTCTTTTTTCTATGCTTGGGAAATTTTCCTTAATAATTTCTGGGAATAGCCTTTGTAATTCCTCTGTTTTGATTCCTGCTTCTTCATTCACATGCTTTATTCTTTTATTTTCTTATTTTTTTTAATTTTATTTAAAGAGAAAAAAAGCAATACAGAAAAAAGGGTAGAAACAATACAGAACCTCAA
>PVJX010027064.1:0-25207 GCA_004027295.1 Dolichotis patagonum | reverse complement strand
GAGTGAAGGGCCTACAGGTCCCAAAGAGTCAGGCCAGAATGTTGGTTTCTGAAAAGTTCCCGGTCCCAAACAGACCTGGCCAAGATGCCAGTCTCCACAATATTCCCAATCCAAACAGCCCAGGCCACTCTATGGGTCCGAGAGGCTCGGGTCCCAAAGAGACAGGCCGAGATGCTGCTTTCTGGGAGACTTCCTGGGGGTGAAGGGCGGGGCTACGGGCCCAAACAGACCTGGCCCAGATGCCAGTCTCCAGGCAGTTCCCTTCGGATGATGGGTGGGCCTACCAGTCCCAAACAGTCACGCCGAGATGCAGGTCTGCGCAGACTTTCGATCCAAACAGCCCAGGCCACTCTACGGGTCTGAGAGTTTCGGGTCCCAAAGAGACAGGTGCCTCAAGACTTTTACAATTCAATAAAAACTCACATCAGGGAAATATTGACAGATTAGAGAAATCAAAAATTAAATCCTCCCTATAACAGTAACACATACAAAATTAAAAATTAAAAATGTAAAAATTTACAAATGTATCTATGTATGGTAGGAGAGTTACCTTGAAGAACAATATAAGAGTTAAATTTGAATTTTATAATGTTTATTGATGCTAGCGAGTCCATTGTCCCATGTTCCTAGGGTCCCTTTTCTCTTCTTTTTTAAATTTAGTTTTCTACTGACCAATAATAACTGTATATATTTATGGAATACAATGTGATGTGTTCACATATGTATACACTGTGAAATGTTTATGTAAAGCTAACATACATTAACTCAGATACTTACAGATTTTTCCAGTAAAAAATTTTAAAATTATTCCTTTGCAATTTGGATATGTACGATTAAGTATGGTACTATGTTGTGCAGTGTTGGGAACCATTGAAACTGGAAATTGAACAAATATGAATGGCTGCCGCATGACCCAGGCAAGATAAGATAATGGCTGAGGATACCTGGATCCAACTCCAATTAACTAAATAAAGCCACAGGCATTTCACCCCTGTAGTGAAATGCAACATGGAGATCTTCTCCTAAGACACTTCTCTTTGCTAACATAATTTGTTACTTGCAAAATCCTTGAACTACTCCCAAATTCTGTTCAGTTTCCTGCATTGTTTAAAAAATAATAAATACAGGCTGCCCTGTCTTAGCCACCAGAGTCCCCTAACTCTGCAAAGTGTTTTGATCTTCCAAGAGCCCTAAAATCATACCACATCTCATTTATTTAAGCTTTCAATGAACCCTTGCTTGGGAGGGTGGGGAACTAGGCCAGGTCCCAAATAGTGCAATAGGTCTCAAAACTTATTCTTTTTGTCTAACCATAATTTTGTACCATTTGGCTAACATATCCCCATTCCCCACTTCTTCCGTGTTTTAGTAACTACCATTCTGCTCTCCTTCTATAAGTTCAACTTTTTAAAATTTCACTTATAAGTAAGGTAATATACAGTTTTTGACTTTGTGTGACTGGATTATTTAACCTAGTATAACATCCTCCACATTCACCCATAGTGTCACAAATGACAGAATTTCCTTCTTTTCTAAGAAAGAAATGTATCTGTAATGTACCTGTTGAACACTTAGGGTGATATCACATCTTAGCAATTTTGAATAATGCTGTAGTGAAATAGAAGGTCAGATATTTCTTCAGCATAGAGATTTCAATTCCTTTGGATTTATGTCTAGTAGTGATGTTGCTGGATCCCAATACAATTCTACTTTTAGTTTTTTGAAGAACCTCATTCTCTATAATGGTTGTATTAATTTACACTCCTACAAGCATTGCACATACATCCCTTTTTCTATACATTACTTTCAGAAATTTTTATCATTTATCCTTTTAGTAATAGCCATTCTAGCTTGAATGAAGTGATAGATAATTGTGATTTTCATTTGCCTTTTCCTAATGATCAGTGATATTGTGTTGGCTATTAGTACATCAGTTTTTGAGAAATATCTGTGTGTATGTATTTTCTCCCATCATATGGGATGTCTGTTCATTTTTCTTTTTCCTTTGATGTGGAGATTTTTAGTTTAAAATGTAAGAGATTAGCAATCACTTCAATACATATATTAAGCTAACTCTAACAGCTCTTCATTCAAGTTTTTTAGTCCCTAACCCCTCCAGGTTCACTTTGGGCTAAACATGCTATTAAGATCTAGAATAGCAGAATAATAGGTCTGTGACACAAAGATTTTAATGGAGAGACAAACATTAAAAATCAGTTTATTATAATGGGAATACAGATGAACAGAAGATTTAATAGAGGGAAACCCACACAGGGCTTTAGAGAGAAGCTGGCATTGGTTCTGGGATTTCATGGATGAATATTAAGTTTTCAGATAGAATAGAAAACAAAACTCATTGAGGAATAAAAGCACAGGGTATACATGGTGAGAATGATTTTTTAAAAAAAATTATTTTAAATAGAATAAAACAAAAGAGGCCATAACAAAGAAGATCAGAGCAGAACAACATAAGCAACACAGCACTTTACTATAAGACAAGTGGACATTAACAGTAGCTACCATAATGTCTCTTTCTTTGTAATAGTTGAACATGGTTTCAAATACAATAATATCAAACCTAACAAATTAGTATAAAACCATTCAAAAGAATGAAAGAATTACAGGGTATTCTGAAATGAATAACAGTAAATGATCAATGACTACTATAATATCTCATTTTCAATAAAAAATTGTTTATACAGTCACATATATTAAAATCCCAATAAGACACAAGATGATAGAACTGATGATAATTGAATAGAAGCATGGTAGGACTTCAAAGCAAGATGATATTAAATCAGCAATGGTTGCCATAATGTTTTGTTTTCTCCAAAACAGCTGTTCATACCATCACACATAATAAAGTCAAAACAGTGTAAAACCATTCCAGCTGATGAATGAAAACATTAAAAGGTTTCAAAGCTATGTAATGGGGAATCATGATTACCATAAAATCTTATGTACTCTTACCATTTCTCACACTAGGGAGACTATACAGTATTTATACATGTGAGTTTGGTTTATTTCACTTATGAGTATGGTCTCGAGTTGCATCCAGTCATTTATAAATATCTCAATGTGGTCATTCTTTATAACTGAGTAGTACTCCATTGTATAAAAATACCACAACCATTTTATCCACTCCTCAGTTGATGGGCACTTACATTGTTTCCAAGATCTGGCTATTACAAATTGTGCTGCTATAAACATGGGTGCACATATATCACTGTGGTATGATGTTTTCAGTTCTTCTGGGAATATGCCTAGAAGTGGAATAGCTGGATCAAATGGGACTTCCAATCCCATCTTTTTGAGGAATTTCCAGGCTGGCCTCCACAGTGCTTGCACCTGTCTGCACTCCCACCAACAGTACAGAAAAGTTCCCTTTTCCCCACAGCCTCTCCAGCATTTGTTGTTGGTAGTGTTTTTTATCCTGGCCATTCTTTCTGGAGTGAGATGGAATCTTAGTGTAGTTTTAATATGAATTTCTCTAAAGACTAATGATGATGAACATTTTTTCATGTATGTATTTGCCATTCATGTTTCTTCATCTGAGAACTGTATATTCATCTTGGATGCCCATTTTTGGATTGGGTATTTGAATTTCAAGGGTCTGATTTTTTTTTAATTCTTTATAAGTTCTAGACAGAAGTCCTTTGTCTGAGGGACAGTCCATAAAGATTTTTTCCCAATTTGTGGGTTTTATTTTCACTCTGCTGGAAATCTCTTTCAAAATGCAGAAACTCTTTAATAAGATATGGTCCCAGTTATTGATTATGGGAAGTATTTCCCTTGATTTTGATTCTTGTTCATGAATTCTCTACCTACCCCTATATCTTTGAGATTTTTACCTACTTTGTCTTACAACAGATTTAGTGTTTCAGCTTTAATATTTAGATCTTTGATCCATTTAGGTTTTAGTTTAGTACATGGTGATAGGCATGGGTCTAGTTTTCGTCTTCTGCATATGGATAGCCAATGTTTCCAGCACTATTTATTAAAGAGACTATCATTCTTCCAGCCAACATGTTTGGCCACTTGATCAAAGATAAGGTGGTTGAGTGAGTTTGTGGTTGTGGTTGTATCTTTCAATCTATTCCATCGATCTTCAGGTCTGTTTTTATTCCAGTACCATATTGATCTTATTACTATAGTTTTGTAGTTTAACTTCAGGTCAGGGATTGTGATGCCTTCTGCCTTGTCTTTGCTGCTTAGAATTGCCTTTGCTATTCTAGGTCTCTCCTGGTACCAGATGAATTTTAGGAGTGATTTCTCTAGATATATGAGGTATGTTAGTGGTATTTTCATTGGGATTACATTGAATCTGTAGAACTATTTTGGAAGAATGGCCATTTTCACAATATTTATTCTTCCTATCCATGAATGTCTTTCCATTTTCTGAGGTCTTTTGATTTTCTGTGGTCCTCTTTGATTTCTCTTCGCAGGGTATTATAATTTTCCCTGTATACGTCTTTTACTTCTTTCTTGAGATTCATTCCTATTTCATTTTTTGGATACTAGTGTGAAGGGTGTGGCTTCTCTTATTTCTCTCTCAGTGCTTTTGTTGTTAATGTATAGGAATGCTATTGATTTTTGAGTATTGACTTTGTATCTAGCTACATTGCTGAATTTATTTATTAAATCTAGGAGTCTTTCAATGGAGTTTTGGGGGTCTTCTATGTAAAGTATCATGTCATCTGCAAATAATGGTAATTTAACTTCCTCTTTTCCTACCTTTACTCCTTTTATTTCTCTCTCTTCTCTAAGTGTTCTGGCTAGTATTTCCAGTACTATGTTGAATAGGAGCGGTGATAATGGACATCCTTGTCTTGTGCCTGATTTTAAGGTAAAGGCTTTCAGTTTTTGACCATTTAATATGATGCTGGCTGTCGGTTTGTCATAGATGGCCTTTATCATATTGAGGTAAAGACCCTCTATTCCAATTCTCTGTAAGTTTATCATGAATGAGTGTTGGACCTTATCAAAAGCTTTTTCTGTATCTAAAGAGATGATCATGTGGTTCTTACTTTTGTCTCTATTGATATGGTGGATTACATTTATTGATTTACATATGTTGAAACATCCCTGCATTCCTGGGATGAATCCCACTTGGTCGTGGTGTATAATCTTCTTGATGATTTGTTGCATCCTGTTTGCCAATATTGTGTTCAGAATTTTTGCACCTATGTTCATCAGAGAGATTGGCTTATAATTCTCTTTTTAGTTGGGTCTTTCTCAGGTTTTGGTACTAGAGTAATATTTCCTTCCAGGAATGACTTAGGAAGAATTTTTTTCCCTTTTGATTTCATTGAAGAGTATTCTGTTCTTATGGTGGACTTCTGGGATGGTGCTTATTATATGTCTAGGTGTAGTATATTTTGGTTATGGCTATTTGGAGTTCTATAAGCTTCACTGATCCATATGTCAGTTTCCATTCTTATGTTTGGGAAATTTTCAGCTATTATTTCTATAAATACCCTCTTGATTTCATTTGGGCTATCCTCTTCTTTTTCATTTATGCCTATTAATCTTATGTTGTTTTTCTTTTCATCATCTTGCAGCTGTTGAACTGTTATTTCCTGATTCCTTGTTATTTTTAAAAAATCTTTCCTTTCCTGTTTACTAGCTGCAATCTTATCTTCAAGGTCTGAAATTCTATATTCACTTTTATTGAGGCAGTTTTGGAAACTTTCAATGGTATTTTTGATTTCCTGTATATCCTGTTGAATCTGCTTCATGCATTCTGTTTGTTTTTTATGTTGTTCATTCAAGGATTTTATCTGTTTGCTTTGTTCCTCTAATTTTTTAGCTGTGTTTCACTACTTTTATCATTTCTTCCTTTACCTTAGAAATTATTTCTCATGTGAATTTCTCCATTGCTTCCTGGAGTTGCTTGTTTATTTCAGTTGATATCATTTCAGTCATTTCTGGTATATGGCTTCTATTTTCTTCTATGTACATGGCTCCTAGGCTTTCTTGGGATGGCTGAAGATTTGAGATTGCCTTTTGGTCTTTCATCTTTTCATTTTCCTATATTTCCTTGCTTTGAGTGGTGTTCCAAAGCTTCCCCTGGATGTGTTGGGAAACACCTCCTGTGCCCTCAGCTACTGGGACTGAATGAATGTCACTGACCTTGGCCCAGTCAGGCCTGCAGGACATCTGGAGCCCAGTCCAGTGTTTCAGGGAGTTGAGGGGGGACTCAACTGATGGGAGCACTGGTCCTAAACTTTCCCTCAGCCAGCACCAGTGGGCTGAATGTCCTCCTAAATGGTCCTGGCCACCTGGACTGAAGGAAGGCTGCTGATCAGGTGCACTGAGGCCTGGGAAACCTCAGGAGCCCAGTTCAATTTGCTAGGGAACTAAGCAAGAACTCAGCCGCTGGGAGTGCTGGTCTCAAACTCTTCGCAGACCAGCGCTGGAGCACTGGGACTCACCTCGTGTGGTTTTGACTCCCCTACAGGTTCTTGGCTCCCTGAATTGAAAGACAGAATCTGGGCATTGTGTACTGAGGCCCAGGAAACCTCCGGGGCCCAGTCCAGTGTCCTAGGGAGCTGGATGAGAACTCAACCGCTGAGAATGCTGGTCTCTAAGGATGATATCTAAGCATGGTGGGAAATGAAACAAATGAAATAAACTAGGAAAATGGAGATAGTAAGTTATATTTGGAAAATAGTAACTTTAACATAGCAATGAAATATCTCTTTGCATTAATTTGCATATTGCAAACCCATGGAAACATAAATATGGAGAGATTTGAAAGTTATTACAGTAATGGTGAATGTTTTAGAGCCCTCAGTTATAACAAACTTCCCACTGAGGCGTGGTGCCATCAATTTGCCACTGCTGACATACAAATATTAGCTGGATATGATAAGGGAGAAATAATGACCTTGAATAATATCTGTGATTCCAATTAGGGAAACTGGGTAAATGGTGGTGCTCATATTGAAAAGAACATATATGAGGAGTAACTGAAAATTATAAGATCATATAGTCCCTTGGATAAATCACTTTTAAGATACTCATGAGATATTTAAGTGAAGACATAGTACACATGTGGCTGTATGGATACACCATTCTAGAATGAAATTTTACAGTTTTCCCAAGAAATGAAAGTGTGTGAAATTGCCCAAGAGCAGTCTGAAAATAAGATTAGGTGCTAGAGAGGTATACTGAATGCCAACATTTAATCACTAAGCAGAGAGGAAGATTCAGCAAAGGAGATCAAGTATAAATTAAAGAGACATGATGAAAACTAGGGGAAAATACTGTCACACATGTGAAGGGATGGGAATATTTTGAGAAGGGGGTAGCCAACTATGTAAAATACCAAGGACTGATAAATGTCCATTGAATATTGGACAGTTAGTTTTCACTTGCAATTTTGTGGGTACACAGGACCTGAATATATCAGACTTGAAATTTAGGGACAGCACTGGCAGTAAGTCCCTTGTTTGCCTTCCATCTGTTGTGGTCCTTCCTACACAATACCTTCCAAGTTCACCAATTACTGAGAGCTTCAACAGCTAGGTTTTCTTCTTGCCCATGAGCTGCTCAGATGAGGAAATTATCTGGATACTTGTTGAAACACTTATAATCAATTCCAACAAAGTTAAAAATAATAAAAAGCTTACCCTCTAGTAAAACTAACCATATAGGCCTCCCCAGATGCAAAGGATTATGTACTGTGCCAGGATTGTGCTTAAAAAATTAAAACTGGATCCGTAAACAAAAGAACCAAAGTGTCAAATCACTAAAAACAGAAAATTCCATATGTAGGATTTGTAAGGCGATATTAAATCAGCAATGGTCCTACCATGCTTTATTCTTCTATTACCATCGGTTCTATCATGTTGTATCTTATTGGGATTTTAATATATGTGATAGTATAAACAAATATTTATGGCAAATGAGATATTATAGTAGCCATTGATCATTTTCTGTTATTCATTTCAGAATACCCTGTAATTCTTTCATTCTTTTGAATGGTTTTATAATATTTTGCTATGTTTGATATTATTGTATTTGAAGCCATGCTCAACTATTGCAAAGAAAGAGACATTATGGTAGCTACTGTTGATATTCGGTTGTCTTATTGTAAAGTGCTGTGTTGCTTATGTTGTTCTGTTCTGATCTGCTCTGTTCTGTCCTCTTTTGTTTTATTCTCTGTAAAATAAAAAAAAAGAAAGAAAATTCCACTTGTAACACAGATGCCACATCTCACACTGGTTTATGATGAGACAAAGTGAAGATTTACAATATGCTTTCCATAAAGTCTGGACAGCCACTGAACTAGGTCCTCAGGGAGCAAGCTCAATGTTCTACCTCATTAACTAGGGAGCAATGGCAAAGACAGTGTACGTACTTACAGAATGGGTTTTGTCTTTAAGTGGAGGGACCACCTCTCACACTTGGACTTCTTGGGCTCTGTCATTTGAGCTTTTTCAATATTTATAACAGAATCAAAGCAAGAAAAAAAGTGGACCCATCAGCCCAAGCTCAAAGAAGAATTACATATCAATGGTGAATGAATTACTTATTGTCCCTCTCTTTGCACCTTTAGAAGCCATCTAAGTCAGAACAATCTAGACAATATAGTAATAAGAAGAATTCTCAAAATTGCAGCAACATAATAAATGTCAGTTTGTTGTTCATATCACATACCCAACATAGTTTGAAGAAACCAGTGGAGAGGATTTTACTCATAGTGGATTTTAATTGCTCTCTCTCTCTCTCTCTCTCTCTCTCTCTCTCTCTCTCTCTCAGATTCCAGCTGATAGAAAAAGTAATGTGAACTATTGCCAGTCAACACAGTACATGTAAAAGACATAGTGACAAACAAGCACTGGTTCTTCAAGCTTCTACCTACCCTTCTACCTATCATATGTGTGACACATCACACTTCTGTTCATACTTCCCTGTCTCAAGCAATTAAATCTGAGTGAGATTTTAAAGAAATAAGGAAGAACAATTGATCTGTCAATAGAGACATCAACTGTGAGTGTACACTACAGTAGTTTACCAGAGAAGTTGTACTAATCAGGTATTAAAAAATCATCTAGATTACACAACAGTTATTCTCTGTACATGAATGTCTAGGTAGCTGACATGAAAACATCCACTGATCAATAACTAGCTTGTGGACATCACGATTCTTCTGCACTTCAGAATCTACCATTCAAAATTCATTCTGCAAGGTTTAAAAAATTACAAAACCAGAAGACACTGGCTGTGAAATAATAAATGTTGGATATGTGATGGTAGAGTAAGCATGTGAAATTAATATAACATTCTGAATACTTCTTGTACAGTGGCCTGTTATTGCAAGCAAAGAGTATAACCTTGAAACATTTTATTTAATATCTACTATATCTCAGGTACCATAGAAATTCTTTCACATACTAGATCTTACTTTCCCCTCTTGTTAATTCCAATGTGAAGTTAATGTAAGAAGTCATAATTTGACACAAATTCTGAGACTTGATTCTGCAGCCAGCTCCATGCCACAGCCCCAGACAGGTGTTTACCAGAGGATTCTGAGTGTTGGTAAATTTCTTTTCCTGTGACAGGATGTTCCCCTTCTACAGGTGCTGGAAGACTGACTTCCTTTACTACTCCTGGTTGTGGCAGTGAGAGAATGATTGCAGACAGAATGAAAACTCTGTAACCTAGTATCAGAAAATAGTGGAGTAAACTAAGAAAAAATGTTACATAAAAAATCATAAACACAAGGTAATTGTTTATGTGTAGATGTTTCCCCAAAGCCTCTTGTTGTCACAGAGAGTTTTGGGGGGAGGTTGTTGTTTGTTTTTTTGGGAGTGACTGAATCTAGAGAGTGTGATTTGTACTGCAATGTTGGGATTAAGGGTGCTGGGATTACAAGTGGTGATTGTTGGATCAGTCTACTGATTAGCTTAACACCATCCTAATCCCAGTGGACTGGATATGATATAAGGGACAGAAAAAGGCTTGTCTCTTTCTCTTGTTGCTTTTGCTATCTTCTGCAACCATGAAATTGCCCTTTGTAATGCACTACCCTGCATTGGAACCAGCTGATTATGAACTGAAACCTCTACAAACTGAGAGCTAAATTAACCTTTTTTCCCTTAATTCTGGGCATCAGATGCTTTGTCTCAGCAATGAGAAAAGGAACAAAGACAGAAGTTTAAATATCATGTGGTTTCACTTGTATGATAAATGAAAAATATAAATTATGAAGCAAAATAAAGGACATGTGTTAGGAAACAGGAAGGAACACTTTTTTAGAGGTGGGAAACAGACTGTGGGAATGGGAGACATGAAGTGTCAAAAATGGTCAAAGTACTATATATATATATATATATATATATATATATGTGTGTGTGTGTGTGTGTGTGTGTACCAATTGTTCAAAAAAATGTAATGATTGCATATGGCAAATATATGCCAATAAAATAAATTAATTTTTAAAATAGAATCAGCTAAAAACTTGACTCTATTGAAGATGCTGAAACACTTTAAAGAAGGTTTTCAGAATGCTATGATTCAGGGCCCAGTCACAAGTGACTACCTCTTTAGAATGTTTCAGAAACACTGTCTTGAACTAGATCAGCAAAAGCAGTGGGAAGAAGGTAGGGGGTAGGAGACTCAACCAGCCTCACATATTTAATAGAAGTGATTGCATAATGTTGGTATGTATGGCAAGGAGTAGCATTACAAAGTAATGATTTCAAGTAAGGATAATTCCCTACTATCAACACCCCTAGAGACATTTTTAACCTTATCTCAAGCATGAGGTAAAGTCCAAGAATGTTTCTACATCTATCTGAAGGACAGCAGCCAAACCTCTTCCCCAGAGATCTCCCTCCATAGTGGGGATTCTTCTTTGTCATATTTGTATTACTGGTTGATGTCTTTGTCATGAACAGATTGCTTTATGCCAGTGACTGATGGTGAGAGCCAAGAAAATTGAACAGTTTCACCAGTTATCTTGCTGGCAGGACCTTGGTAACCAGGTGGAAGGTGACTGTGACTTTGCACATCATATAAAATCCCCAAATATACCTGCTATATATTATGGTATGCAGAATGACAAGTTGAGGGAGGAATCAGAAAGTAGGAAGGACTGTGACTGTACTTTAAATATCTAACCTATTTCGTCCCCAAGATCAGACCAGACTCAGCTAGATGTCTCAAGCAGTCTCCACATCAGTCTCTCATCTGAATATTAATATTGCATTTGTTGTCAAGCATGCTTCTGATTTACATCCTTTTCTTACTAGTAGAAATGCCTTCCACTCACTTCTTATTTTCTGCTCTTCCTCTAAAAAGTAGTTATAATACAGAGATGATGCAAAAAGGTTTTGTAAAAACAGACTTTTTGTACTACATCTTGGTATCAGAAGGTACATGTAAGAGAGTTATAGTGGGTAAAAGGGTGTAGCAAGCTTCTTAACCCTTTTCTTTTAATTGCATTTATTTATCACTGGATTTATTCTTTTTTAAATTTTTTGATTGACATAAATAATTGAATACATTTATGGAGCAGTTTCATATATATATTGCCTAATGATCATGTTGGGATAATTAGAATAACCAGCACCAGTGTTGTCATTTCTTTATGTTCTCTCTTCTAGCTATTTTGAATATACATGCACACACACATCATTTGTAACTATATTCATTCTTCCCTGCAATATAACACCAGAACTTTTCCCTCCTATCTATAAGTAACATCGTACTTATTGATAAGCCTCTTATCTTCTTTACTTATCATTTCCAGACTCTGGCGACCACTACCTTACTGAGTTCCCAAGGTCATACAACTATTCCAAGAACTTATGATGAATTCAGAGGAAGGCACAAAACTTAGGGTTACTACCCAAAGAGTTAAATCTAGGGAGACAGTAGCAAGATAACAGGTATTTGAGATGAGAGGACAGCATGCACCTCCCAAAAAACAGGGGAAACCTGTCCAAGGAATAAATCCCAGCAACTTTGGCCTACTTCATAATTCTTTCCAGAGCCAGCTCTTTCTTAATCTGCATAGGAGTATGTGGTATTTTTATTATGGATGGTGAGAGAATCAACCTGATTTCTTAAAGAGGTCCTTCGCAAAACGATCTCCAGAGAGCTAGAGAAACTTCTTCCAGGAGACACCTATCAGTGGACTCAGCTCTGTAATCAGTCTTCTACCAGTGGCTGCTGGTATTCTCTCATGACTACATGTTTATTGTGTTATAAAACCTACAGGGAAGATTACACTGCATAACACTTTATTCTTTCCACAAAATAATAGATAACTTGGGACAGTATATTTCAAAAGCCATAAAGTATAGGTTTTACCTGATTCTGGTACTTTCCCACAAAAAGTTGAATATGTATTATAAAATTAATAAGGATCAGTCAGAAGAGTTCTCTCCTAAAAGGCAGCATCAGCGGGGTGCACTCAGTGTTTCCCTTCCATAGTACACATGCATTCTTCTGCTCATCTACCTATGCAACATGTGTTCACTGAGTACCATTTTTGTACAAGGCACTGCATAATGTGCTTAGGAGAAAATAATGGACAAAAGAGATTTGACCTCCAGTTTTGTTGAGTTAACACAGTAGTTGAAATTTGTTACATTAACAAATACACAAACTGATCACAAATTAGAATGAGCATTATGAAAAATAAAGGTGCAAAAGAGGGGACTCATTTTAGACAGAGATGGTCAGAGATGACATCTTTGAACAGGTGACATTTAAATTGAGACTTGAAGGATATGAAAGACAAACAATTAGCTATAAGATATTTATATGATCACTTATTCAGTAATCTGCTTTCCACTTATTTATAGTACCTATTAATTTTATAAAACATTGAATTTCAATGCATATATTTTGATCATATACATTCCCCCATTACACACCTTTATATCTTTTTGTAGTATTCTTAATAATGACAAAGTATCAAACAAACCCAAAATTAGGAACATTTTATTGTTAAAGGGAGATGTAAGCCAAGCATGATGCACACCTGCAAGTTCAGCACTAGGGAAGCTGAGACAAAGAATGAATTTTAAAATTTTTAGAAAAATTGATGGATGGATGGATGGAAAGACCATCACGTCGAAGAAAATAAGCAAACTCAGAAAAACAAGTATTGATGTTTTATCCAATATATGGAATCTTAAGAACCATGACAAGAACGAAGGAAACTATTATTGTGCAAAGGAATGGAATAAACTGGTGTGAGGTCAGGTAATAGATGGGATGGGCATCATCAATATTTATTTATAGCCATTAAAATCCAAAACAATGTGAAAATAGTGGGAGGTCAAGGTAAAGGAAGCGATGGGGAGTGAAAATTATTAAAGTACATTATATACATGTAGAAGTCTGCCAGAATAAATGCCATTAATCTGTACAAACAATTTTAAAAGAGTAAAAAAACTACAAAAAGAGATACATTCATCTGTTCAGGCTGCCCTAACAAAATACTACAGGCTGAGTGGCTGAAACATAGGACACGTGTCTCACAATTCTGTAGTCTGGGATGTCCAAGATCAAGATAATTTCATAGTTGTTTGCTAGTGAGGTCACTTTCCTTCCTTGTTAGATAGCCATCTTCTTCCTGTGTCCTAAAGTTTCCTCTGTTCTCCAAATATAGTGTGATCTCTATTGTCTTTTTCTCTTCTTATATATGTAGAAGTACTATGGACTTAAGACCTCATTCTTACCATCTGATTTACCCTTAATTACTGTCCAAGGGGACTTATCTCCAAACACAGTCAAATTGAGAGTTAGTATTTCAAATACAAACTTTGGGAAAAGGATCATAATTTAGTTCATAACAAGGGATGGTATTGTTCAAATTTTTCAATATCATAAAAGATAAAGAAAGAGGAAGGAAGTATTCCAAAGTAAAAGTAAGATAAAGGAACATGGCAATGAGTCAATATGTGATTATAGACTTCACTTTCTAATAAAGGAGGGAGACACTATACATGATATTTTGGGATCAACTAAATTGGAATATAGACAGTATATTGGATAAAGCAATTGTAGCAATGTGAAATCCTGTGATTGTCAACTGTACTGTCATTATACAGGAAAATATCACTATACCTCAAAAATAAATGCTGATGTTTACAGATAAATGGGATTGATGTAGGAAATTTATTTTCAAATTTGTTTTTCACTTAGTTTTCAAATCCAACCAACTTATGTTTTTTTAAATATATATTATCAAATGAAAATTATTTTAAAAAGTGGGGTGAGGAACAATCAACATGAAGTAAATCTGAATAAAGTGCAAATTATTCCATAAATTTGAAATTTTTAAATTAGGAAATAAAAAGAAAAGAAGCCAACCATATGCTGAGTAGGGTTAAGGGGTCTTTTCTTCATAACATTCTTCCTTACATTTAGAGAAATTAATTTATAATTAAATATTTGTTATTATGATTAGTTGTTTATTTAGCATGTTTTATAAAAGACTGTAAGCTTCCTAAGGGCCTCCTCAACCTAGACCAGCACTCTTTGCCAGCACCTAGTGAATTGTAGGCAAAAAGCACAGGAAGTAGGATAGGGGTGATAAGATATGGTTTTACAATACTTACAGGGTGGTTTGATTTGTTTTCTTTTGGTTTGGTTTTGTAGTACTGGGGATTAAACTCATACTAGAAAGTATTCTATACTGAGCTGTATTCCCCTCCCCCTTTTTAAATTTTTACTTCGAGACAGAATTTTCCAAAATGTTGCCCAAGCAGGGATCAAACTTTTGGTTCTCCTTCTCTGTAGAGCAGCTAAGGAAGTTTGATAGCACCAGGGCTGTAGGGAAAGGTTGGACTCAGTGGGGGTAGGAGCATTTTAAAACATCCTCTTTTTACTCTCAGCCTAATGAATTTCTATCTTATATCTTTACTGGATTGAAGGAACTATAATTAAGCATTTTGGCTGTATTGCAAACCTTAGAAGCAGAGAAAAAGAAGCAGACACTAGTAAATAGTGTTCTTAAAATGTTTCACTATCTGTCAACAATGTGCATTATTTTACTGTAATTTAGATATTGCATCCAAGGATAACTGAAATTAATGATACTTGAAATGTAAAGATCAGTCCAAAATGTGGTGCAGCATACTTCATAGTGCTGCAAGCTTTGGCCATGCAGCCTCTAAAAGTGTAGGGAGAAACCACTCTGTTTGCCCTCCTTGGGTCTCCCAAGGTCACCAGGCTTATCTAAGGCCTACAGACACTCAGTCATTCACTTCCACAGTCAGTGTCCTGGCACAGTGATACAAGTGCAAATATTTCTCTGATTTTAGGGCTAGATACTGCAGACTCTGTGCAGACACAGGGAATCTAGTTACAGTGAACAATGATTAGATAGACCCAAGCTATAGCCCAGAAAAAAAAATCCATCAATCAAGCAGTTAGTCAGTAAAGATTTATTTTATCTTATTAGTGCATGCTTTCATTACATAAGTTTGCATTCATCTTAGACAGTAAGAGCATGTACTTAATATATCTTCATATTTTTATTCCCTCTTCCCTCCCCACCAACTTCCTTCTCTCCAATTCTAGATCTCTTTTCTCCATTACATTTTTATTATTTTTATTTCATATTTGTGACATGCAATGAATCAGTGTAGTTACTACATATTCTTGATGCATCTTAAATCTTTTTATGTCCCCCTTTTCCCTCCTCCTCCTCTCATCCTTAGTCTCTTGGATCATTTTCCATTTGCAAAGGACCTATAAAGATTTATTGAGCACCTACTGCATAGTAGGAAGATGTATCCTTATGGTTCTCAATAATGGAAAGTATATACCAAGAACAAACAGAAGTGTACATGAGGCTTTTTGTTAATTGTTATAATGAAGAAATATGGTGATGATGGAATTCAGTGGATGGCAAGAAAGAACGCTAAAGATTCTGTAATGCATAAAATAATCCTATACAAAAAAAAAGAAATGCCAATACCACTTCTATGAAGAAATCTTGTCCCAGGCTCATCCACAGAAACTAATTCAATGTGAGTAGCACATACCTTACCCCTGATCTCAAGAACCGATTGGTACATAGCACTGATTGGTATATAGTAGTCAATGCCTTTTTGCTTTCACCTGCCTCATTATACTTTCTTTGCAAAGGAAGAAAAAATAATTTCCACTTAGAATGAAGACAAAGATAGATTGGGCAGCTAATAAGTGGCAGAGCTAGAAGCTATTCATTTTTTTAAAATTCTGTATATAGAGATCTGGGAGCCAAAGGCAAGCAACGTGATATCCAGTGTGCATGAGGGAAGCATTGGACAACTGCTCCCAACAGTTAATACTATACCCAGTGTCCTAAAACACCAGAGGACACACAGGAGGTCCCTGAGGGCCTGACTGGATCATGCCCAGGGACCTCCACTCAGTCCCTAGAGACAAAGGCACATGAGGTGATTTCCAGCATGCATGGAGGAAGCTTTGGACTTTTGCTCCCAGCCAGTAAGAACCTGTACAGCATCATAAATCACCAGAGGATGCAAGGGATGTCCCTGCTGGCCGGACTGGACCACATCCAGCAAATTCCATTCAGTCCCAGGAGCCCAAGGCGCATGAGGTGATTTCAGCACGTAAAGGGGAAGCTTTAGAACATTGCTCAAAACCTGGAAATATAGGAAAATGACAAAAGAAAAGACCAAAATGCAAGCTCAAACCTCCAGCCCATCCCAATAAAGCCAAGAAGCCATGGACATAGAAGAAAATGTAAGCCATACACCTGAAATTTCTGAAATGATAACAATGGGAGTAAAGAAAAAACTCTGGGAAGCTCTAAAAGTACTCAAATCAGAAATAATCTCCCAGGTAAAAGAATACATTATAAATGTAATAAAAGAAATTCTGAACAAAACTAAGAACACACCTAGTTAAAAAATTAGAGGAAGAGTGCAAAAAGATGGAAACCCTGCATGAACAACATAAGAAACAAACAGAATGCATGAAGCACATTCAAAGAGATGTACAGGAAATCAAAAATTCCATGGAAAGTTTGCAAAACCATCTCAGTGAAAGTGAAGATAGAAATTCAGACCTCAAAGCCAAGATTGTAGCTAGTGAACAGGAAAGGAAAGATCTTTTAAAAACAACAAGGAATCAGGAAATAACAATTCAACAGCTGCAAGATGATGCAAAGAAATGCAGCATAATATTGATAGGGATAAATGAAAAAGAAGGGGAAAACACAAATGATATAAAGAGGCTGTTTCTGCCCTGGCAATTTGCTGTGGTCTGGCAAGCAGTGGTCACCCCAGGGCAAGAAGCAAGAAGCAACAGCATTTCATGAGATCCACACCATGTTGGAACTTAGGGTGCTGAGCAACCCAGCAAGCAGCCTGCCCTGGTAAGTGGCTGTGGTCTTGCAAGCCACGGCGGCCCCAGGGCAAGAAGCAAGAAGCAACAGCGTTTCCTGAAATCCCCACCATGTTGGAACGTGGGCGCTGAGGAAACTAGCAACCAGCCTGATGCCTTCCTGGGTGCGGAATTAGAATCAAACATAGCATCCCCCCCATTAGCAAGTGGGATCCAGGGATCTTGGCATCTCTTGGGAGTTTGAAGATATGTAATGCAGGTAGTGTGTGTGGGGGGATTTCCTTCAACTATCTGTTTGAAGGCAGAAATTTTTATCACCATTTTGCTTTGTCCTTATTAATTGTGTTGTTCTATTCAATATTCTGTTTTGATAAGTTCTATAATATTGTGTATTTCTTTTGATTTTGCTATACCTGATTGAAAGAACAACTATTGTGAAGATAATGAGATATATAATGGTGCCTATTACTGCTGCCCCAGGGACCTGCTGTGATGTTCTGTACCGATTTCATTACACTGTCTCAATGGGCTTTATTCCATCTTATTTTGTTGTATGTTACTGCCTTCAAATTAATAAAAAATTAAATAAAAAATAGAACATGAGAAAACAAGCTAACAAAATATCTCCAAAAATTCTCAACTCCACCAAAGGGGGTCCATGTGATATGGATGGGAGAAACTCAAAAACAAAACAACAGAATTATATAAGGTGATTAAAAAGGAAATAACAACAACAAAACAGATCAATAAGATATGAGAAAGCAGAAACATGATATAACTAAACAGATAATGGACTTAAAAAGCAAAAGGAAGGAAAGAAAGTGTTCTAAACAATATAACTACATATATGTTTAAGTATGTAGGATTGATAACCATATTACTAAGGTTTTTTGGATCATTGAACAGAACTGTTTGCAGCCTCAGTGTTTGAATGTCCACTTTGTATGCCTTAATTTTGCAACATGAATAACTATTTCTAAGAAGACAATATGTAATTTATCAACTACTGATTTCTTACTTTTTTTAAACTCTGTATTATTTCTACCCTTTTTTCTGTTTTCCTTTTTTTCTCTTTAAATAAAAATTTTTAAAAAGAGGCTGTTTACAGAAGTAATAGCTGAAAATTTCCCAAACATGAGAATGGAAACTGGCATATGGATAAGTGAAGCATATAGAACTCCAAATAGCCATAACCAAAATAAAACTACACCCGGACATATAATAATCAACATGCCAGAAATTCAGCATAAGAACAGAATATTAAAAGCTGTTAGAGAGAATAGATAGATGACCTATAAAGGAAAACCTATCAGAATCACAGCAGACTTCTCAACACAAACAATGAAGTCAAGAAGAGCATGGAGTGAAGTATTTCAGGTCCTAAAGGTAAATGACTTTCAACCCAGACTGATGTACCCTGCAAAACTGTCCTTCAAAAATGGATGGAGAAATAAGGTATATCCATGACAAAGAACAGTTGCAGAACTTCATGAACACCAAATCAACCCTGCAAAGAATACTGAAAGACATTCTAGATACACATAGGAAAAAACCACTAAGCAAGGCAGACAATTAAATAGAGTGGAAAGGTAAAGAAGCAACAGCAGAAAGACAACGTGTCAAAAATAAACCAATATAACAGTTATAACCATTATTGTAAATGGCCTCAATTCACCAATTAAAAGAAACAGACTGGCAGAATGGATCAAGAAACAACATCCAATCATATGCTTTCTACAAGAAACCCATCTAATGCAAAAGGAAACTCATAGACTGAAAGTCAAAGGGTGGAAAACAATACTTCATGAAACAGGAACCTCAAAAATGCAGGAGTAGCTATTCTGTTTGCAGACAACATGAACTTCAAACCAAGAACGATCCAAAGAGATAAAGAAGATCACTACATACTAGTTAGGGGAAAACTTCAAGAGGAAGAGATAACAATCTTAAACATATATGCACAAAATTACGGAGCACCCAGCTACATAAAACAAGTTTTAATAGAAATGAAAAATCAAATAAGCAATAACACAATTATAACAGACCTTAACATGCCACTGACACAAAGGGACAAATCAACAAAATATAACACAACTGAAGCATACCTCTGAATAAATGGACTTGATAGATGTTTACAGAGTATTCCATCCAACAACATCAGAATACACATTCTTCTCAGCAGTACATGGGACATTCTCTAAAATAGACCATATAGTAACCCACAGAACATATTTAAGTAAATGCAAAAGGATTGAAATTATCCCATGCATGTTATCAGATCATAGTGCCATGAAACTGAAAATTAATGATAAAAGAAAATATAAACCCGCCCAACACACGGAAATTGAATAATACACTATTGAGCAATTAGTGGGTAACAAAGGGAATTAAAGAAGAAATTATACAATATCTACAAGCAAATTAAAATGCAAATACAACTTAAAAGAATATGTGGGATGCAATGAAACCAGTCATCAGAGAAAAATATATTGTGGTGAATTTCCACATCAGGAAAACAGAACGAACACAAATAAACAAGCTGATGCTACAACTGAAACATCCAGAAAAATAAGAACAAGTCAAGCCCAAAGACAAAAGAAAGGAGTGAATTATAAAGATTAGAGCAGAAATTAATGCAATAGACACTAAGAAAATATTACAAAGAATCACTGAATCAAAGACTTGGTTCTTTGAAACAATAAATAAAATTGAAAAACCCCTAGCCAAACTTATTTTAAAAAAGAAAAGAAAAACTTCAAGTTCATGCAATAATGAATGAAAAGAGTGAAATCACTACAGACTGTGGAAATACAGAAGATCATCAATACCTGTTTCAAAAAACTCTACTCTCATAGGTTCCATAACACCGAAGAAATGGACAGATTCCTACAAACATATGAACTACCAAAGCTGTGTCAAGAAGATGTAAAGCTGCTGAATAACCCAATTTCTATTAATGAAATTTAAAATGAAATTAAGTCCTTACCGACAAAGAAGAGCCAGGCCCAGACAAATTCACTGGAGAATTCTACAGGAAAGTCAAAGTAGACTTGACACCGACACTCCTCAAACTCTTCAGTGAAATTGAAAGGGAAGCAATTCTTCCTAACTCATTCCTGGAAGCAAATATTACTCTAGTACAAAAGCCTGAGGAAGATTCAACTAAAAAAGAGAACTACAGGCCAATTTCCCTAATGAACATAGATGCAAAAATTCTCAATAAAATATTGGCAAACAGGATGCAGCAAATCATCAAGAAGATTATACACCATGACCAAGTGGGATTCATCCCAGGAACGCAAGTGTGGTTCTACATGTGTAAATCAATAAATGTAATCCACCATATCAATAGAGGCAAAAATAAGAATCACATGATCATTTCTATAGATGCAGAAAAAGCTTTGATAAGGCCCAACACTCATTCATCATATGAAAGTTACAGAGAATTGGAATAGATGGTCTTTACCTCAATATAATAAAGGCTATCTATGACAAACCAACAGCCAGCATCCTATTAAATGGTCAAAAACTGAAAGCCTTTACCTTTAAATGAGGCACAAGTCAAGGATGTCCATTATCACTGCTCCTTTTCAAAATAGTACTGGAAATACTAGCCAGAGCAATTAGACAAGAGATAAATAAAAGGAGTAACAATGGGAAAAGTGGAAGTTAAATTATCATTATTTGCAGATGACATGATACTCTACATAGAAGACCCCCAAAACTCCATTGAAAGACTTCTAGATATAATAAATAAATTCAGTAATGCATCTGGATAAAAAGTCAATACTAAAAAATCAATAGCATTCCTATACATTAAAAACAAAGGCACTGAGAGAGAAATAAGAGAAGCCACATGCTTCACAATACTATCCAAGAAAATGAAATACTTAGGAATTAATCCAAAGATAGAAGTAAAAGATCTTTTCAGGGAAAATTACAATACCACGAGAAAAGAAATCAGAGAGGACCTCAGAAAATGGAAAGACATCCCTTGTTCATGGATTGGAAGAATAAATATTGTGAAAATGGCCATTCTCTCAAAATTGTTATACAGATTCAATGCAATCCCAATCAAAATACCACTAACATACCTCATAGATCTAGAGAAATCACTCCTAATATTCATCTGGAACCAGAAGAGACCTAGAATAGCAAAGGCAATTCTAAGCAACAAAGGCAAGGCAGAAGGCACCACAATCCCTGACTTGAAGTTAAACTACAAAGCTACTGTAATAAAATCAACATGGTACTGAAATACAAACAGAACTGAAGATCAATGGAATAGATTAGAAGATACAACTACAACACATACACTCAGCCACCTTATCTTTGATAAAGGGACCAAACACATTCACTGGTGGAAAGATAGTCTTTTTTATAAATGGTGCTGGAAAAATTGGCTCTTCATATGCTGAAAAATAAGCTAGACCCATGCCTATCACCATGTACTAAACTAAAGTCTAAATGGATCAAAGATCTAAATATTAAAATAAAAACATTAAATCTGTTGGAAGTCAAAGTAGATAGAAATCTAGAAGACAAGGGGTTAGGTAGAGAATCCATGAACAAGAATAAAAAACATGGGAAATACTTCCTGGAATCAATAACTGGGATCACATCTTATTCAAGAGTTTCTGCATGTTGAAAGAAATCTCCAGCATAGTGAAAATAAAATCCACAAATTGGGAAAGAATCTTAGTGAACTTTCCCTCAGACAAAGGGCTTCTGTTAGAAGATATAAAGGATTAAAAAAAATCAGACTCCCAAAGTTCAAAGATGCCAGTCCAAAAATGGGCACCTGAGATGAATACACAGATCTCAGATGAAGAAATATGAATGGCAAATAAATACATGAAAAATTGTCCAGCATCCTTAGTCATTAGAGAAATGCAACTTAAAACCACAGTGATATTCCATCTCATTCCAGAAAGAATGTCCATGGTAAAGGAAACTACCAACAACAAATCCTGGAGATGCTGTGGGGAAAAAGGAACTCTTCTGCACTGTTGGTGGGAGTGCAGACTGGTGCAACCACCGTGGAAATCAGTCTGGAGGTTCCTAAAAATATGGGATTGGAAGTCCCATTTGACCCAGCTATTTCACTTCTGCGCATATTTCCAGAAGAATTGAAAGCATAATATTACAGTGATATATGTGCACCCATGTTTATAGCAGAACATTTGTAATAGCTAAACTTTGGAAACAACCCAAATGCCCACCAACTTAGGAACAGATAAAAAACATGTGGTATTTTTATACAATGGAGTACTACTCAGCTATAAAGAATGATCACTTTGAGATATTTTTGAGTAAATGAATGCAGCTCAAGACTAAACACATCAGTGAAATAAAGCAAATTAACATGTGTAAATACTGTATAGTCTCCCTAGTGTAAGAAGTGGTAAGAGAACATAAAAGTTTATGGTAATCATGGTTTCCCATTATATTGCTTTGAAGTATTATAATGCTTTCATTCATTGGTTGAATTGGTTTTATTGCTTTGTTTGATTTTATTATGTGTGATTGTATGAACAGCAATTTTGAAGAAAACAACACATAATGGCAGGTATTGCTGATTTACTATCATCTTGTTGTGAAGTCCCACTATGCTTCTGTTCTTCTGTTTTGATTGCTTCTATCATGTTGTGTCTTATTAGATTTTATTATGTGTGATGGTATAAACAAATTTTTTAAGGAAAATGAGATATTAGAGTAACCATTGTTCATTTCCTATTATTTGATTTTGAAGTCCTGTAATACTTTTATTCTTCTGAATGTTTTTATACTATTTTGTTATGTTTGATATTATTGTGTGTGAAGGTATGCTCATGTATTTCAAAGAAAAGAGATATTATGGTAGGTACTGTTGATATCCTGTTGTCTTGTTGTGAAGTGCTGTGTTGCTTGCCTTGTTCTGTTCTGATTTGCTTTGTTCTGTACTCTTTATTCTCCTTAAAATAAATATTTTTTAAAAATACAATAAAATTCTGTATATTATTAATTCATGTTTGCAGTACATGAAGTATGAATTCCTTTTGCAGATTAGGTATATCTTACCTACTTTCTCATTGAAGGGATATGTTGCTCAACATCCATAATTTAAAGAAAGAAAGCATTTTTGACTCATTGTTTGTAGAGGTTTAAATCTATATTCAGCTACCTCCAAGCCAGGGTGTCATCACAGAGTGTCACTGCAGAAGAGAAACAGTTCATGACATGGCTGCAGGAAGCAGAAAGATGATCAAGGGAGGAGGAGTGATATAATTTTCATACTACAACCTTCCAGGCCAGGCCACAGTTACCAAATTCTTCCTACCAGGTTTCACATGCCAACATCACACCCAGCTATAAACCCACCAGTGGACTAATCCAGTGTTACATCCATGATCCAGTCACATCCCAAAGCCCCACCTATGAGTGCATAAGACATTGGAGGGACATATAGATAGAGTAATACTTCAGTTCATAAAAAGCTTTTGTAAACAATCTGGATCATGAACAAAAACATTTGTCAAATTTTTTCTTCTGTTCAAAAACTCTGCATCAGGTGACGGTGAACCTTATAGGGAAATTTGATTCAGGCTCTGACCAATTCATTTCATAACCAGAAATGTGGAACTGGCTAAGTTTGTGGTACCACTGTATAAGCCTTAACAAGCAACATGTACATAATATAAATTTTTCCTTTTTAAATTCCCTTCCCCTTCCCACCCACCTTTTTTCCTCCCTCTCTAAATTCATTTTTTAATTTTCCTTTTATTATTATTAGGTCATGTTTATGACATAAAATGTTTACAGTTATTGTATGTATTTCATACCTATACACGACATAACTTAAAACATTTTACTTCCCCTTTCCCTCCTTTCTCTGTTCTCTCTCAATCTTTTGTAACCTTTGCCATTTGCAAGAAGTCTGTCTTATTATTTTATTCTATCCATCTTTTGTTTTGCTGTTTGTGCTTTGACTTATTCAAGTTAAAGATGTCATTGTATTTAAACTTGTGTCTCTAATTTCACTCAACACTATATTCACCATTTTAATGTATTTTCCTGCAAATATCTTGAGTTCATCTTTCTTTATAGCTGAGTAGTATTCTGTTATGTATGGCTATCACATTTTCTTTTTAAATTTTATTTTAAAGAGAATAAAACAAAAGAGGGCAGTATAGAGCAGATCAGAACAGGACAACATAGGCAACACAGTACTTTACATTAAGACAACCAGACATTAACAGTAGCTATCACAATATCTCTTTCTCTGCTATAGTTGAGCATACTTTCAAATACAATAATATCAAACATAACAAAATAGTATAAAGCCATTCAGAGTGAAAGAATTACAGGGTTTTCTAAACCGAATAACAGAAAATGATCAATGGGTACTATAATATCTCATTTTCAATAGAAAAATTTTGTTAAACTATCACACATATTCAAATCCCAATAAGACACAATGTGATAGATAGAACCAATGGTAGTAGAAGAATAGAAGCATGGTAGGACTTCTAAGAAGGATGATATTAAATCAGCAATAGCTGTCATAATTTTTGTTTTCTTCAAAACAGCTGTTCATATCATCATGCATGATATAGTCAAGTGAAACAGAGTAAAAGCATTCCAACTGATGAATTAAAACATTAAAAGTCTTCAAAGCTATGAGATGGGGACTCGATAACACTGAAGAAATAGACAGATTCCTAGATACCTATGAACTACCAAAGCTGGATCAGGAAGATGTAAAACTGCTGAATAACCCAATTTCTATTACTGAAATTGAAAATGTAATTAAGTCCTTGCCTACAAAGAAGAGTCCAGGCCCAGATGGATTCACTGCAGAATTCTAAAAGAAATACAAAGAAGACTTAATTCCAACCCTCCT
>PVJX010027063.1:0-22718 GCA_004027295.1 Dolichotis patagonum | reverse complement strand
TTAATGGGCTAATCAACTGATGAGTTTATAACTATTAGGAGGCTGGGCCCAGTTGGAGGAGGTGGGTGACTAGGGAACACACCTTGGAAGGGTAAATCAATTTCTGGTATTCTGCCCTTGTGCTCTACTTCCCAGCCACCATAAGGTAAATAGCTTTGTTCTACCACACCCTCCTGCCATGATGTTTTAGAATCAGCCAGTGGTGGACTGAAACCAAGAGCCTAGTATTTTTTTCCTGAAAGTTATGTGTACAAATATTTTGTTCACAAAAACAAAAGGCTGACTCTATACTCACTGATGTTTTACCCCATTAATGAGTTCATAGCTGAGTGGGCCATTAGGAGGTAAGCCTAGTTAGAGGACATGAGTCACGACCTTGGAAAACTACTCGTCCCTTTCTCTCTGGCTCTTCTGCAGCTTTCTGCTTTCTGACTACAAAGGGTTGCATAGTTTTTCTCTGCTAGGCCCTATCATGCCATTTCTGCCTTGGAGCCAGCTATCATCGACTGAAACCATAAGCCAATACAAACCTTTCACCTTTAAACTGTGTATGTTACCTATTTTGTCAAGGAAACTGTATACCTACAGTTCCTCGTATGGCTTCATACCAGGAACAGTGATGGAGTCACAATTGTTCCCTTCACCAAAAATCCTCAGGAAAACTAACTTTATCTGTGTTAGAAGGGCAGAGATCCACTCAAAGAGAAAATATGCAGGCCTTCAGAGTATAGGAGAAAAGAGTCTGAGAATGGAGGAAGACATACAGCCTTTTAAACTACCATGTTGGAAGAGGAGCTTTGAAGGGGAAACAAAGTTTTTATGATTCTGCAATGAAGAATAAGAATTCTTAGTTCATTATACAAATGAGCCTCCTTTGGTGTTTGTAGAAACAATATAGTAAAGATCTAGTGGATATTCAATTAACTTTAGATTTGAATTTATTTTCTTAATATGACAGATGAGACTGGTTAGAAAGGAAATAAACTTATTCTGAATTACAAGCAGAAGGGTTAAAGTACAGAGAAGTACTAACTTGCTAAAGTGGTGTTATACATTCTATTGGTGAAGGTAATAGGCAATTAGTACAATAAGAGATCATATGGATAGAGCATCACAATAAAGCATTGTAAAACACAGAGATTCAAAAGGGGTTCTGATGGTAGAAAGAGCTTTACTATGTTGGGGGTGAGGAGTCCACAGTTTGCTAAGATGCACAAAAACAAAACAGGAAGGAACATCCTCTGCAAGCCAAAATGGCCAGTGAAGCCCAGAGCTTTCCCAAGAACAAAGTGCTTTTAGAAGCATTATCATTTTAATCCTCATAAAACTATATAATCACACATCATTCTCCTATTATACAGATTAGAAAACGGAGTTTTAGTTTCAATCCTTGCTTCGCAGTCAGAAGCAGCAAATGAAGAATCAGATCTCTGATTTGGCTCAACGGTCTTTCCAGCACACTTGATCCTAAAGAAGAACCAGGATTTGCTGGGCCCCTCACATGCTCAAGCTCTAAGCTCTGTGGCTTCCAACAGTTGTGCATGAGGGAAGTGAATCAGCAAGAAATGTTAACAGAAAGAAAGAACTCCGAGTAGAAGGGGAGAGGAATGAGTAATGAGGAAGGGGATACTAGTTGATAGAAGGCCTTGAGTAAGGAATGAAGATCATTTATTCCAAATCCCACAGGCAACACACTGAGTACTAACTATGTGGAGATAACCCCCTATATACCAAACACACAAATCCTGAGGTTTCCTGGGTCTTAAAGGATAGAAATATTCTCAGACAAGGCCCCTACATTCATTCTCCGGTGAAAAATAACGAAAACATTCCCTCAAAAGAACATCTATCTGTGAGACAACTAATGCTTCTTGGAAAAACTAATCGACCCATGAAGAGAGGAGTAGAAAGATGCATACATTGAGACAAATATGCCACTGCTGGTGAGAAAGTTGTCAACATACCATCAGATTAAACACCGAGTTGAGAATTATAAGGAAACTTGAGAGTCCAATTGCATACCCTCTCAGCAAGCAAGGTCACAGAAGAAACAAAAGTATTTGCATTCAGCACCAAAAAAATAACTTTTCCCTCCTCCCATTTTCAGCCTTATCTGAATAGGAAATCAGACACTGCCTCTGGACCATTCTGAAAAGTATTTTCTTTTGTGCATTTGACCACACACACACACACACATGTACAGAATTATTCCACCTGACATGAAAATGGAAAAAAATTCACTGCTTTTACTAAAAGATTAGTAAGTGTTCATTTGACACTTCTATCTCTCTTTTCTTTTAGATTTGTAAGTTAATAGAAGAAGTTAAAACAAGTCAAGTTTCAACCCTTGATAATACAACTGTATTGAGAGCACAGACAGGTGAAAATAGAAAGAAAACATGGTGGAGTGAAAATATTAGATTTTTTTTCTAGATTAGCTTTAAAAAACAAGTCATGATAATTACCAGCTAACCCACAAACTCTGCCCCACCTCCTACTGTCTCCCACTTGTCTTTTCCCAGGGAGTTCTTTTGGTCCTTCTGTAATGAAGACCCCTTATTTTTTTTATACATTAACCTTTCTGGCAAGGCACCACACAGCGCTTCTCTGCTGCTCACCAGCTGGGTGGCAGTGGTAAAACAATATTTAATTAGTGCTGAGAAGAAGGTTATGGATCAATGCTCAGCATATGAGCCAGGTATCTCAATATCTTATGCATAAAAATATACAAGATAGGATGCAGGACTACATAATTAATGGGAAAATCTTTCAGATAAAAAGAAGAGAAAAACCAGGATTCCCAAAACAATTAGTATCAAGTTGAAATCCTCTTATATCAAAGAAAAGGACACTGATGGAGATATAGGTAGTTCCTTCTGTATTTGGATACTGGGGTGGGGGCTTAACTATCTGTGCGGCCTTAATAACACTTTGAAACAGAATATTATTAACTATTTTACCCAGAAAGACCAGTGAGACCATAACAGGTTACCTAAGGCTTCCACACATCAGGCTGGGTAGTTGTATTCACCCACTCATTTGATAATCATTAACTTATTAAGCACGAACTCTAACAGGTCTATGTTAGCTACTGTAGATAAAAAAAAGTTAAATAAAACAATCTCTCACTCATGAAAAGCTTAAATCATGTGTCTACTGTGGTTTCCAAACTAGAGAAAATATCTTCAAGTGTCATAGCCTTTTACTGCTTCCCCATAGACAAGGACATTGCCTGTAAGTCATATACTCTTTTTCCCTTTTTTCTTTCTCTCCTTCCTACTTCCTTCCATTTCATTTTCCAAAGGGAGAAACAAAGTTACGAGACTCGGTATATATCCTATAGTCTAACGTATGATGATGCTTAGAAACAGAATGTCCCAAAACAGTGATCCCCATAGGACTACGGCTGTTCTAG
Organism: Dolichotis patagonum; assembly: GCA_004027295.1. Classification (NCBI taxonomy): domain Eukaryota; kingdom Metazoa; phylum Chordata; class Mammalia; order Rodentia; family Caviidae; genus Dolichotis; species Dolichotis patagonum. Next base: position 19,303 of record PVJX010027063.1, on the reverse strand, counting down.
ATGGGTCAGTTCCAAAAGACCCAGAAAAAATCAAGTTTCCGCTGTCAAGTAAGATATAAAACTGGGTACACATCCCTCCCCTCTGATGATTCATAATACCTATTAGGGTTTTAAAGGCTCCCAGAAGAACTCATTTCTCACTGCTCAACATAGCATCCTCCAAATTCCTCCAATTGTTGGAGTACTTAATTAAAAATTTGAAAAACAGCTATCAAAGGTTAGCATTTAGGAACAAGAACTGCAGTAGGCCTTATTTTAATATTTTAACTTGGGGAAGAATGTGAACCTTCACTTAAAAGCTGGAGGAAGCTCCTGGCAGAAGAGACAGAATTTGATATCAAAAGGCCCTGGTGTAAGTCTATAATTTGGCATACAAGCTAAGTATGCAGGACCAAATTACTTCACTGCTCTTTGAGCTTTTGCTTCTTTATACAATAAAGGCATTGGATAATACAAACCTTGCACTTACTTTTAGAAGAACTATAGAATATGTATACAATCTGTAGGTCATAGACGTTTTTTAACTCTCTATGGCTGGAAAAAAGTCCACAAAAATGGTGACTCTTTGAAAACATAGGATACAGATTACTCATAATTTTAAAGTTATGTATTCCATTGTTTGACTTATCAGTGTCAGTGAGCTGCTAGCCTTCCACCATTTGTCGAAGACTTTTGGAGAAATAGCATATACTTTTAAAAACAACTGGCAGGAATCCTTCCCAAAAGAAATACTCTCACAGCAGGAAAACTGATTTTTAGAGTGGTCACCATCATTGTTTAAATAACTAAACTAAAATGCAAGAGGCTAACCATAAATTACACAAAAGGAAAGAAAAGTTTACATAAATTATTTCACCCTTTATTTTTTCGTTAGTGTTTTCTCTTGTGCTTATATTATACTTATTTCATTATTTTATTGCTATTTCTCTTTCTGTATGCATGCATTTTTCTTTTATCTTTATCACATAAGTTAAACTTTTAAAGATATATTTTTCTAATGATCAAAATAAAGAAGACAGAATTTTTTGATGTTTCATTACCTAAAACAAAGGCTTTAGAAGGTTAGACTCCACAATCTTCCCTTCCCCATTTCTTAAATCTTCCTTTAATATGATTTGGTACAATAAAGAAAATAATTGTAAATAATTTGAACATAGACATCTTTTCTCCCAATACTTATCTTTGACATTTGTATTCAATAGTTTCTATATTTTCAAAGTTACCTAACAATCCTTTACTTAATTAAATTAAGAATAGTATGAAAATAAAGCAAAGTTTTATTTGTAATCAGAGTAAAATAATCTTGTGTGATAGTACCAAAAGCCTGTAAATAATAATTCTATTTTTTAAAAAAATATGTTCAATAAATAAAATATATGTATCTTGAACTCTACTCCAAAATATTAACAATGAATATTGCTAGAAGGAAAACTCATTAGTGATTTTTAAATATTTTGCCTACCTTAAATTTTCAGGTTTTTCCTACAAATGAACACATAGGTTATTTTAATAAAGAAAAATGGACGGCTAGTTTAAAAAAAAAAGATGACTGAGTACTTACATTAACAAACCTTGCCCCCAAGAAGCCCCATGTATTAAAATAACAATAAAATGATTGTAATGAAGACATTAACAAATTAGAATAAAGAAAACAGAAGAAAGAACAACAGAAACAAAATTTTGGAGGCTGGAAAGCAGATGGTGCATGGTAATTGACCTAACAGATCCAAGGAAGCTGAATCCTGGGATGACAGTCAGAAAAGCCATGAACAACCCAAATTACCCATTTTGGTGAAGAATACCCAAAATACTCAGAAACTGGCAGCAGCAAGCACCTCTGTAAGAAGGAGGTAAAGGTCAGAGTAAAGAAAGATTTGTACATGTCCATTTCAGCAGTAATTAGATACCCAAGACCCTCTACTGGGTTAGTTGATTGGGTAATCACACATTCCTCCCCCAATGCCTGTATAACTCTAGACCTTGGCTTTCTAGAGATGGCATAACACAAAGTTGTGGACAAGAACATATCAGATACAGGTGAGGGCAAGAATACTGGACCATACCCAAAACAAACAGCTTAAGGACACTCTTACTACCCAGATACCTGCTGGCCAACCCTGGCCCTATAAATTTCCGAAAGTGGGCAACAGGTCTTAAGTGCCCAAGGCCCAGTGCCCAGGGAGACATCCCAGGCACCTCAAAATACAATGACATCAACTAAACCCCATCCGAGTGCTCCTCAGCTGTGAGCTATAGTGTTGCAGTAAAGAGAACATAAACACTCAATAGAAGGCAAAAAATATAAATCACCACATATATAGTATGTAGAAACCAGAAAGAAAAATCCTTGTATTTCTGTTTTGGAAAATAGCAATATAAATACATGATAAAGACATGGAGTTAAATGCTAAAAGAATCTATTGCAAGAGCTAAAAGTAGTCATCCCTGAGAAGGTAGAGATGATGGGATGTGGGGAAGGTGAGGGTGCCTGCTACCCTGCCTAGCAAGCTTTATAGAATTGTTTGACTCGTTAAACAATGCAAAAAATAAATATGGAGAACATAACTGTATTATTCACTAAAATGCAATGGAAGTCTCAATGAATTAAAAAAGAGTCCACATTTATTAAATACGATACAGTAAAACTAGATTTTAATACGTGGGTATTTAAAAATCAAATACCTTTCCTCATACAAACTGTTTGCAAACAAAATGTAACAAAGAGAGAACAATCCTACAGCATGAGTTTGGCTCTGTACTTTATCAAGAGTTGAGACAAACTCAGCCTTTCTCAGCCAGCTCTTGTATGAAATAACTCATTAACAATGGAGGGGAACTTTAAGATCCACATAAGTCTTCAGATCAAGAGCTGGGTTGTCCATTAGTTCCCCCAAAGTTTTACTTTGTCCTGTATCACAAGGCAGACAACTTCCGGGAAAGTTACAGGGTCATATATTTTTAAATGGGGAAAAGAACAGTGATTACCAGGAGCTAGGTAGGAGAGAGGGGATGCAGGTATGAGGAAAGCTTGATCAGTGGGTAACGAGTTACAGTTAGATGGGAAGGAAGCTGTGGTGTGTGAGGGCGCAGCAGGGTGCCCGTAAGTAACAATTCTGCACCTTACAGCTCAGAAGGCTAAAAAGGAGGACTTTGATTGTTTTCACCATAAAACAACCCTGATATATGGCTGAGAAGATGGACACTTACACGTATCTAGATGTCACACAATATCCCATTAATATGTACAATCTTTATATTTTACTGCATTAGTTAAAATAAATAAAACTATTAAAGTAAGAATCATACATAATTTAAAACATAGCATACAAAAATACAGGACATGACTAAGGAAGACTTCAAAATATAAAACAATGAGTAAATTATGCAATAAACATTAGTATATTTGAAACTATAAAATTTTTAGCATGTGTATGTCTAAATCAAATCCAAATAAATATAAATGTTTAATAACCAACTAGATAAATAGGAAAGGTAGTTAATATTTAATTAGTTATTATCAACACTAAAATTAAAAATTCTTAGAAAAATTAGTAGGAGAAATAGAAATGTATCAAGAGGAAGCCAGGCATGATGTGCATACCTGCAGTCCTAGCACTCTGGGAGGCTAAGACTGGAGGATCACAAGTTCCAGCTCAGCCTGGGAAACTTAGCTACTTAGTGAGACTCTGTCTCAAAATATATGATGGTGATGATAATAAAGGGCTGGGGATATAGCTTAGTACAAAGAGCCTGGGTTCAATCCCTAGTGAAAAGGAGAAAAGGGAAGGGAAGGGAAACGAAGAGAAGAGAAGGGAGGAAAGAAATAAGGGAGGAAGGCGGGAGGGAAGGAGGAAACAGAAAACTTACGAAAAAATAAAATGGACACTAGATATGTGAAAAATGGAAAACATGTTTATCTACTAATTTTTTAAAATGTAAATTAAAATTCCAGTAAGATTGAAATCTATTTAAAGGTAATACCTAATACTAGTAGTGAGAAAAGCAAGTGCTCTCAGATATTACTATTGGAAATTCAACTTAAAAAGCTATTTGGCAAAATGTATTATGAGTCACAAAAATGCTCGTATTCTTAAATCAATGATACCACTTCTAGAAATCTACCCTAAGTAAATGAGAGACGTAGTAAAAGATTTATGTACAAAAATATTTATCACCCAGTTAAAATCCCACAGTAGGGAAAAGATTCAGTAAATTATAGTATGGTCCTGTAATAGAATCTTAGATAGAAATTAGAGGTCATATTTCTTAAGAATATTTGGTAACAGAGGTAAATGTTTATTATAAAATATTAATGTTAAAAACACATGGTACAAATTACATACAGTAATGACTCCAATTTTTAATATACACATATATCAAATTTTGTTATATGTGCATACATACTCTTTATGTCTATTCAAAAATACTGGAAAGAAATACATGAAAATTAATAAAAGGTAACTTCAAATAAAAAGATCATGAATGAATTATATTTTCCTTTTACTTTTCTGCATTTTCCAAAGATTTTATAGTGAATATGAATTACTTTCAAGTGAAAATATAATAAAAATAAAGTAGTAATTATCTTTACCATAAAAAATATAAACATAAACAACACTCTGTAAAAATCTGGGTACAGGTTCTACTGAAATTTGCTTTTTTATGTTTTCCGTAATACATGTTCCAATACAAGATGTATACATTCATCTTGGAGAGTGGGTACATGTATTTAGCATACCTTCTTTCCATTCTCCTTCCCTACCTTTGTCCCTCCCTCCATCCCTAGAATCCTTCTCCCTATTTTCTTTCTTTCTTCTCTTTTCTTTTTTGTTCATACTTGTGACATATAATGATTATGGTTTATGGGTAGTTGGTACATGTACGTGACACACATTAACTTTTTGCACCAATATGACACTTTAAAAGTTTTGGATTTCAGGACCTCAGCAGCTGACAGGATCCTAGGCCACCTTTCCCCCACACTTGAAAGAACTCAGCAGCCAACTGGATTATTGACCGCCCATGGAGAGTCAGCAAACCCTCCCACTACTTGCAGTATCTTGGTGGGCTGGTGGGAGCCGTGGCAACCCCTCCCCACACACAGATGACCTCGGCAGGTTGGTGACAGTGTGGTGAGTTTCTTCATCAAATAGAGGATCTCAGTGGGTCAACAAGAGCATCAGAACCCCACCACCACCACCACCATCTGGAGGAATTTGGTAAGCCTGCAAGAGTGTGGGCGATTGCTTCTTCCATACAGAGAAGCCTAGGTGGATTGGTGAGAGCACTGATTAGGCCTCCCCACACCTGTAGGAACACAAAAGGACTATGAGAACCCCAGTGACACAGTTGGGTCCCAGCTGGGGCGCACACTATAGACAGGTGGATCTGGTGACATGGAACAGCCTGAAGCCACAGTAACAATAGGAGCTAAGGGTGGGCTTACATCAATACTCCTAGGCTAGTCAGCCTGGGAAAAATATAGGATACACCCAATAGGTCCTATAGGAGGAATTCAGGTGACTGGCCCCTCCCCTACATTGTAGGACCCAAAAATTGGGTGGATGTCAGCCTCACAGTGGGACCCTAAGACACACACAGGAACAGTTGAGACAAACAGAATTAAAAAGACCAAAATATTAACCCAGGAAATGAAAATGACAAGACAAAAAAGCCAAATGCAGTCTCAAATGCCCAGTACATCAGGAACAAGTACAGGGGACACCAAAATAGAGGACATTAGAAGTCATAGGTCTGAAATTTCTGAAAAGATAGCAAGTAAAATAAACAAACAAATCCATAAGGCTATGGAGAAAGTCAGATTAGAAATATTCTCCCAGGTAAAGAATGAAATGACAACTTTAATAAAGAAGCTGCTTGGCATACCTAGAGAAGACATAGATTTTAAAAGTACATGAGCACAGGAAAACAATGGAAACCTTGAATGAACAGTATGTATGAAACAAATTCAAAGAGATATGCAGAAAATTAAAAATTCCACTGAAAACTGGCAAAACTGCTTGAATGAAACTGAAGATAGACATTCAGACCTAGAAAACAGGATTGCAGCTAGTAATCACAAAAGGAAAGAACTTTTAAAAATAACAAGGGATCATGAAATAACAATTCAACAGCCTCAAGAAGATGCAAATAAATACAATATAAGATGGGTAGGTGTCAATAAAAAATGCAGGAGCCAATGCAAATGACATAAAAAAAACAGCTCACAGAAGTAACTGCAGAAAATTTCCCAAACATGGGAAAAGAATCTGATATACAGATAAGTAAGGCATATATAACTCAAACAGTCATAACCAAAATAAATCTACACCCAGATATATAATAATCAAAACCCTAGAAATTCACCATAAAAACAGAATACTAAAAGCTGTTAGAGAAAAGACACAACTCACCTATAAAGAAAAGCCCATTAGAATCATGGCAAACTTCTCAACACAAACCCAGAAGTCAAGACAAGCTTGGAGTGAAGTACTTCAAGCCTTGAATGAAAACAACTTTCAACCCAGAGTGATGTACATTGCAAAATTTTCTTTCAAAATTGATAGAGAAACAAGATACTTCGATGACAAAGAACAACTAAAGAAATTTATGTTCACCAAACCAACCCTAGAAAGAGTACTAAAAGATATACTAGATAGACATAAAAATGACCAAAATTGGCAGAACGACAGCAGAAAAAAACCACCAGGCAAGGGAAACAATTAAACAAGAGGGGAAAGCAGGGAACCAACAACAGGACAATAATATAATGAAGTTAAGCCAGTACATATCAGTTATACCATATCAATATAAATGGCCACAATTCAGCAATTAACAGAAATACATTGACAAAATGAACCAAGAGACATGATCCAACAATATGCTATATTCAAGAAACATGTCTAGAAACTCATAGAATGAAAGTCAAAGGATGGAAAACAACATTGCATGTTACCCAGAAAAAACAGAGGTAGACATTATGTTTGCAGACAATGTGAACTTCAAACCAAAAATGATCAAAAGAGATAAAGAAGGTCACCACATACTTGTTAAGGGAAAAATTCAAGAGGAAGAGGTAACAATCATAAACATATATGAGGCAAATATGGGAGCACCCAACTATATAAGACAAATACTAATAGACATGAAAAATCAAATGCACAATAACACAATTCTAACAGGGGACATTAATACCCCATCATTACAGAGACATAGATCAACTAGACAAAAAGTCAGCAAAGAAATAATAGAAATGAATCAAACCTGTGAACAAAAGAACCTGATAGATGTTTACAGAGTGTCCCTCACAACAACGTCAGAATACACATTCTTCTCACCTGCACATGGGACATTCTCTAAAATAGACCATATACTAGCTCATAGACATACATAAGTAAATGAAAAAGAACTGAAATTATCCATTTATATTATCTGACCATAGTGCACTAAAACTGGAAATTAATGGCAAAAGAAATTGCAAAACCTACATAAACAGATGAAAATTAAATAACACCCTCCTGAACAACCAGTGGGTTACAGATGAAATTAAAGAAGCAATTTAAAAATATCTACAATTCAATAAAAATGCAGATACAACATACTGAAACCTGTGGGATGCAATGAAAGTGGTTCTAAGAGGGAAATACACAGCAAAGAATTCTCACATCAAGAAAACAGAACAAGCACAAATAACCTAATGTTGTACCTCAACTTTCTAGAAAATGAAGAGCAATCAAGATCAAAGCTCAGAGAAGAGAGGAAATTAGAAAGATCAGAGAAGAAATCAAGTGAGACTAAGAAAACAATAAAAAGAATTACTGAATTGAAGAGTTGGTTCTTTGAAAGAATAAACAAAACTGATAAACCCCTAGCCAACCTTATCAAGAAAAGGAAAGAAAAAAACACAAATTCATGCAATGAGGAATGAAAAGTGTAAAATTACTATAGATCCTGTGGAACTTCACAAGATCATGAATGCCTACTTTGAAAATCTTTACTCACATAGGCTGAAAAAAGAGGAAATGGACAGATTCCTAGAAACATATGAATTATCAAAGCTGAATCAAGAAGATACAAAAATTTTAAATAGCCCAAAATCAGTTTCTGAAATTAAAAATGAAACTAAAAACTTACCAACAAAGAAAAACCTAGGCTCTGATGGATTCACGGCTGAATTCTACAAGAAATTTAGGGAAGATTTCATGCTAATTCTCCTTAAACTCTTCAATGAAATTGAAAAGGAAGCAATCATTCCTGGAGGCAAGTATTACTCTGATACCAAAACCAGAGAAAGACCCAACCAAGAAGGACAACTACAGACCAAACTCCCTAGTGAATGTTGATGCAAAAATCCTCAATAAAATACTAGCAAATAGAATGCAGTAAATAATCAAGAAGATTATATATCATGACGAAGTGGGATTTATCCCAGGAATTCAGGGATGATTCAACATATGCAAATCAATAAAGGTAATACCACATCAACAGAGTGAAAGACAAAAATCACATGATTATCTCATTCATGATAAAAAACCTACAGAAAATCACAATACCTAATATCTACCTTAATCTGATAAAAAGCCATCTATAACAAGCCAACAGCCAACATCATACTAAATGGACAGACACTGAAAGCTTTCAGTCTAAAATTAGGAAAACAAGAAGAATGTCCACTATATCACCACTCCTATTCAATATAGTTCTGGAAATATTAGCCAGAGAAATTGGACAAGACACACAAATAAAAGGAATAAAGATTTTTTTAAAAATGAAGAAGTTAAATTATCACTATTTGCAGATGACACGATACTCTACATACAAAACCCCCAAAACTCCATCAAAGACTACTAGAGCTAACAAACAAATTCAGCAGTGTAGCTGCATACAAAGTCAACACTATCAATAGCATTCCTGTACACAAACGACAAACTCACTGAGAGAGAAGTGAGAGAAATAACACCTTTTACAACAGTATCCAAAGAAATGAAATATTTAAGAATCAATCTAACAAAGGGTGTAAAAGATCTATGCATTGAAAAATATAGTACTCAATAAAAGGAAATTGAAGAGGATGCTAGAAAATGGAAAATATATCCCTTGCACTTGAATAGGAAAAACTAACATATTGAAAATGGCCACACTCCCAAAACTTTTATACAGATTTAATGCAATCTCAATCAAAATACCAGTAGCATACCTCACAGAACTAGAGAAAACATTCCTAAAATTCATGCGGAACCATAAGAGACATCGAATAGCAAAGGCAATCATGAGAAACACAGCAAAGCAGAGGGCACCACAGTCCCTGACTTAAAACTATACTACAAAGTTACTGTGATAAAATCAGCATGGTAGTGGCAAAATAACAGACCTGAGGGTCAATGGAACATATTAGAAGATGCAAACACAACTACAAAGACATTCAGCCACATTATCTTTTACATTTCTATACTTTTTTCTGTTTTGCTTTTTTCAAATTAAAAAACTTTGTGTTTGCCATGAAGATTGGAGAAAAAGATTCACAACAAATCCAGTGCGAGCTCTGGAAATAAGGCCAAGGGCGTCGTCCTTTCCAGTGAGTGGACCAGCAGTCTGTCAGCACCTGAAAGGTAAGAACTGCACCTTACTCAGCCCTCCTTCTGTGTTAAAATATATACGAGTTTTTAAACATCCATGATGACAATTACCAGAAACAAAGCAAATATGTTAAAGCAATGCTTACAGAGCCATTCAGAAATTTATACATTCTATGCTCATTCATATGCTAAATAGCAGGACTAAGGCAAATGTAAAAAGAGCAAAGAAGGAATCAGACAGTTCTAGGTTCCAGTTCAAGCTTCTCCCCTTGAGTGAGTAATTATCAACTCTGGGCTTCTATCTTCTCAGCCCTAAAATGGTATGATGATACTTTGCAGGGTTTTTGTGACACTTCAAGGTGATTTGCACAATTAATGTGCCTAACATACAGTAAGTGCTTAATAAGCTGTAACTGCTACTGGATGCAAAGGTTTGAAAAATAAAACTAACAGAAAATTATGTGAGAACACATGAACACTGAACCATAGAGAGCTTTCTACAAGTGGAACAACAGTCCAGGCCCACTCCATAAAAAGAATCACATAGGCTTGAGCAGGCAGGTAACTCTTTAAGGGAAAGGCAGGGGAGCCCTGAATTTTGAAGGACAGGTACATTAAGCTTAAGCAGGGGGAAAGACAATGTAATAGAAGGAAGCCACTCAACCAAGAATAGTGGGCAGAGCGTGGTGTGCAGTAGAAGCACAGGAAAGAGCCATCTCGGTAGGTAGTTACTTGCCACTCTGCTTCTCACGACAGGCTGGAGAAAAGTCTGCTCTGGGGTTTTTGGCTAAGTGATACTCTTTTCAAATCTATCAAAATTAGAGAATGACAATTACAGTTTCTCTAATGAAGGTATTTGGAAGGAACAAAAGGAAGAGGAGGAAGCTGGAGGAGGAAAGAGAAGAAAAGAAAGAGAAGAAAAAAAGGAAAGGAGAGGAGAAAGAGAGGTAAGAGACTCTCTTGTAATATAATCCTTTCTTTATGGGAGAAGTGGGTACTGAGGTTTGAAGCCAGAACCTCACAAATTCTAAGGACATTAGGGACATGACCTGCTACTGAGCTACCACAGCCTTGTCCTGTAATTCTTTTTTTAAAAGTTTATAGAAAAGAAAAAAAACTTTCAAAACATAGTAGAAAATAACAATAGTCAATAACAATGTGTATTTTTATCTTCAAAGTAGTTATCCAGAGTATAAGATATGAGCATAAAAAATTCTCCAACCAATATTAGCACAAACATTTATTTCAATGAACTAAGAGAAACTAGTAGTGTAATTGTCTTGTATTTTTTTTCCTTTTTCCCATCCTTCCCTTCCCATTTCCCCTACCCTATTTTCTCTTTCCTTTAGAACAATTTCTTCCCATTTCACAATATCTATTGTGCATTTTGGACTATATTTACTCTTCCAGGTTCTCACTCAGGGGGACAACAGAATGTTTACCCATGTGAGTCTGATTTCTTTCACTTATAAGTGTGGTCTCAAGTTGCACTCATTTACCTATAAAAGCCTCAAGTTTATCCTTCATTATGGCTTAGTAGTACTTAGCAGTACTCCACGGTATAAAAAGACCACATCTTTTTTAACCACTCCTGAGTTGATGGGTTGATTCCAGTATTTGGGCATTACAAAGTGTGCCACTATAAACATGGGCACACATATTGCTGTGTTATGATGCTTTTAATTCTGAGAATATACCCAGAAGAGGAATAGCTCAGACAAATGAGACCTCTAATTCTAGTTTTTTGAGAAGCCCTCACACAGCTATCCTGTATGGGAGTTGCACCAGACTACATTACCACCAACAGTGGGGAAGGGTTCTTTTTCCCCCATGGCCCCTCCAGCATTTTTATTGATTGATTTCTTGATGATAACCATTGTTTCTAGACAGAAAAATGAAAACCAATCAAACAAACAGAGAAAAATAAAAGTAATAAAATTACTCTGGCATCTAAAGTTCTGTGGTAGACCCAAGTCTGATCCCATAAATGTGCTGTGTACGGCAGCCAAGTTTGTCATAGGATTTGTACTGGCTATGAGGATGATCTTGGCCTCTGGATGTGGGGGTTGGAACTAGTCTTCTATTCTGTTTCTGTGTGTCGAAGTACAATATTGGGTCACCTAACTGACCTACTGCTCCTCATACTCTCATTGTGCTTTGGACTTTTTAAATCCACTGGTCCCATCTGCCCATCATGCATCCCCCAGTGGGCACCTTTCTTGGTCACTGGAGTCTCATCTGGGCTGGGTTGGACTCGGTCAGCATCTGCACCCCCACCAGGGCATTGGTGGGTTGCTGGGGTTCCCATGTGGGCTAGGCTGAGCTACGCCACGTCCTATAATTCTGAGGCAAAGAAAACTGCATTGTTTTTAGGAATTTAAATTACTGAGCCATTATGTTCATTATTACGGATAATTCTATTCTGCTTTAAGAAATACTAGGGCCAGGGATTTAGCTCAGTGGCTTAAGCGCCTGCCTGGCAAGCGTGAGGTCATGAGTTCAATCCCTGGTTCCAAAAAAAAAAGAAATACCAATACACATATAACACATTTTAGTACCCCAGTGTTGAGTGGGAAATAGGCATCCTTCATATGACCAAGTGCTCCAAACATGTTCATTTTATGCCCAGAAGCACGCCAGGGTAGCTATAGAGGCCTACAGTCTACATTAGTCCTAAAGCAAAACCCTACAATAAGACCTCCCATGTCAGACTATCATGGTCTGAAACATGCCCCACATTATAATCTGTTACTTACAAAAACTCACTCTGGAAAAACCAGCCAGCATGGATTATTTATATAATCAGAAGGTGGTCACTTAACTCCCTCAGATAAAGAGGCCTAATTCCTGAAAGACCTTAACAGGGCCCCAAAAGCCACAGTGGCAAGAATGGTTCATAATATTTTAGGGCTTTTGGTACTGAGTAAACAATTGAAGAGAAAATAAAACCAATCATTCCTAACAGCAACATTGCTCCATCAAGTAAAAATAAAAATCTTTATTTCTCTCAGAACTTTTTGGCTAATGAAGGATAGAATCACAAAGGCAGTATGTCTTCGTTTTAGTCAGTTTTCTTATTGCTGAAACATAATATCTAATACCCACAAATTACTGGGGCAGAGGTTTAATTTGGTTCACAGTTCAGGGGATTCAGTCCCTGGCTACAAGGAAGAAACATCATGGTGAAAGGGCGTTGAGGAAAATAACTGCTTACCTCATGGCAGTCAGGAAACAGAGAGAAAATGAAGGCGCCAAGGGCAAAAATACATACTTCCAGGTCACATCAGCAGTGACTGAACTCCACCTGGGCCACAACTCCCAACAGTACTTTCAGCTACTGAATTTACCAATGAACGAATCCACTGAGGAGTGCAGTGCCCTCATGATCCAATACCTTTCCAAACACATGAGGCTTTGAGGGACATTTTAGATCATAACATTCTTGACGGCAGCAGTTGGGCATTTCCAACTCAAATTTTTACTGGAACATCATGTTCTATAAATCAAATAAAAGCAGAATATTCCCACCCAGGAATATGAGTTATGAAGTTTCAAAATGCTAAGCATGACAGAGGCACCAGAATAAAGACCTTTGTTCTATGAGCAAATATGGAGACTTTTAAAGGAACTGAGAATGTCAAGGCCCATTTTCACAAACAATTAATGCTTTTACAGCAATGGCCCCTCCCCACACAGAGGACCTGATGATATGCAGTTGAGGGCTGCTTCCCTGGGTACCAACTTAACACACTCTACTGTGCTTTAACATGGCAACTCCAGCCAGTTGCCATCCATTTATTCTCCAAATCTCTTTTGCTAGAGATTTAGCAAAGTCTTTAAACTTTTTTCCTTCCAGATCAGAGACACATCTGAGAATGTAATTTTCAAAGTATGGAAGATCCAACATAATCTATGGTTTTATTTTTTTCACACACATACTAAGTATAGTTTGTGTATATATATGAAAATCCAAACAAGACCAAGGAACATTTTATGGAGAGAAAGAGGGAGGGGAAGAAAGAGGGAGACAAGAGAAAAAGGAAAATAAAGGAAGCAGAGAGTGAGTCTGGGGGAGAGAGGGAAAGAAGATGAGAGAGAGAAAACAAAGTCCAAAGATAATAAAAGTTTTGTAAAACCTTAACTCCTCTCACCAACTTCATTTTTCTGTGAAGAGTTCTTTGCAAAATTTTTTACATATGAAATTCAACCCCAGGCTGCTTAATTATGAAAAAACCAACATGGAAACTATTATTTCTGTGTGTAAATTTATTCACCAGGTGTTTTCCACCCATTGTCCTCTTGTTCTCAAGCTGACAAGAGAAGCCTGAGGCACCTGAAGACCAGGGAATCCACAGGGAGCCATTATATTAGCCCACGTGCCAGCTGGAGAAAGCAAGGCTGTTTCCCCACCATATTGGGCTTGGATTTTTAAAACCATAACTACTTGGTGAGGCCAGCACCATATCCACATGTCAGTGTTAAGAGAGGGCCAACCTTCTTAAAGGCTGACTATGTGTTCTGCATGCAGATACACCCACTCCTGTCCTGTCCTGGGAGGCCATAATGTCTGAGGTCAGGGCCAAGGGGAGCCTGCCACACAAACTCTTCTGCTGGTTTTAGGTTGTGTTCCCAAAAGGAGCCACAGAACATAGAAGTGTAGAAAAAGAAAGCACAAATTCCCCCAAAGTGGGCCTCTTGGAGAGATGAGTGCATCCTATGACTTAAAGACCCATGTATTCTGTCCAGTGGCCCCTGGTCCAAGATGTATTTCAGCTAGCATTCTCTTCTATTTCCACTGATTGCCACTGACTCACCCCACCAACATCAAATCAAAACCCTCAAAACATTTACCCAACTTTGCTCCCAAATGATGATTCCAGCTAGAAAACACAAACAGGAAATCTAGAGTTTACCTTTTTCTTGATGCTTCAGTGCCTGTGCCAGCCACTATCTTGTGTAATGATTCCCAACTACGAATCAGTTTAAGTCATTCTTGAAACATGTGACAACTATGGTTATTCCCAAGTCTCCCTTTAGGAGGCAATGCTCCAGCTAAGTCATTAGGGTCATACAGTCCTCTCAAGGAAAGACTCTCTTGAAAAATTTGTAAACTCGATAAAATCATTCTTAACAAGTCACTGGGAAAGGGTGAAGTCCTCTGCCTCTCCTTTGACCATAGGGTTGAGTCTGCTTGTTGGGGGGCAGGGGGTGGCACCAGCTTTGCGACAGATTGGGTAGCTATGATCCCCAAATCTTCACACAAATTTCCATGGAGAATAGAAAGACACACACAGAACTGAACCTGGAAACAACTTCAGGAAGGCACAACTCTAAACAGCAAAGCTGACCAAGTCTACTTGGTGGATCAAAAACTTATTTGTCTTTTTTTTTATTATAAAGAGATTAAAACAAAGGAGAACAGGACAAAGCAAATCAGAACAGAACAATGTGAGCAACACAGCACTTCACAACAAGACAACTGGATATCAACAGTAGCTACCATAATGTCTCTTTTCTTTGAAATAATTGAGCATACCTTCACATACAATAATATCAAACAAAACAAAATAGTATAAAACCATTCAAGAGAATGAAAGCATTACAGGACATTCAAAACCAAATAACAGAAAATAAACAAAGGTAACTGTAACATTTCATTTTCCTTAAAAAATTTGTTTATATTGTCACACATATTAAAATCTAATAAGACATAACAGGATAGAATCAATGGAAACAGAAGAACAAAAGCATGGTAGGATTTCAAAGCAATATGATAGTAAATCAGCAATGGCTGCCATAATGTCTTGTTTTCTTCAAAGTATCTTTTCATACCATCACACATAATAAAATCACATAAAACAGAATAAAACCATTCAATCCAATGAATTTTATAAGACAATCAACATTATAAGACTCCAAAGCAATATAATAGAAAACCATGATTACCATAAAATCTTATGTACTCTTATCATTTCGTACACAATGGAGACTGTACAGCATTGACACATGTGAGTTTGATTTATTTCACTTATGAGTATGCTCTCAAGTTGCATCCATTTATTTATAAATATCTCAATGTGATCATTCCTTATAGCTGAGTAGTACTCCATTGTATAAAAATACCACATCTTTTTTATTGATTCCTCAGTTGATGGGCACTTAGGTTGTTTCCAAGATCTGGTTATTACAAATTGTGCTGCTATAAACATGGGTGCACATATATCACTGTGGTATGATGTTCTCAGTTCTTCTGGGAATATGCCCAGAAGTGGAATAGCTGGGTCAAATGGGACTTCCAAACCCAGCTTTTTGAAGAATCTCCAGACTGACCTCCACAGTGGTTGCACCAGTCTACACTCCCACCAACAGTGTAGAAGAGTTCCTTTTCCCCCACAGCCTCTCCAGCATTTGTTGTTGGTAGTTTTCTTTATCCTGGCCATTCTTTCTGGAGTGAGATAGAATCTCAGTGTGGTTTTAATTTACATTTCTGTAATGACTAATGATGCTGAACATTTTTTCATGTAGTTATTTGCCATTTGTATTTCTTCATCTGAGAACTGTATGTTCATCTCAGATGCCCAATTTTGATTGGGTCTTTGAATTTCAGGGTCTGATTTTTAATTCTTTAGTTCCAGACAAAAGTCCTTTGTCTGAGGGACAGTTCACTACGATATTTTTCCCAATTTGTGGGTTTTATTTTCACTATGTTAGACATTTCTTTTGACATGCCGAAACTCTTTAATAAGATGTGATCCCAGTTATTGATTCTGGGAAGTATTCCCCGTGTGGTTTGATTCTTGTTCATGAATTCTCTACCTACCCCTAAGTCTTCAAGATTTCTACCTATTTGTTGTCCAACAAATTTAGTATTTCTGTTTTAATATTTATATCTTTGATCCATTTAAACTTTAATTTAGTACATGGTGATAGGCATGGGTCTAGTTTCAGTTTTTGGCATTGGAGAGCCAATTTTTCCAGCACCATTTATTAAAGAGACTATCTTTCTTCCAGTGGATGTGTTTGGCCCCTTTATCAAAGATAAGGTGGCTGAGTGTGTTTGTAGTTGTAGTTGTATCTTCTAATCTGTTCTATTGATCTTCAGGTCTGTTTTTATTCCAGTACCATGCTGGAATATGTTATACTACAAAGCTATTACAGTAGCTTTGTAGTATAACTTCAAGTCAGGGATTGTGATGCCTCCTGTCTTGCCTTTGTTGCTTAGAATTGCCTTTGCTATTCTAAGTCTCTTCCGGTTCCAGATGAATTTTAGGAGTGATTCCTCTAGATCTATGAGGTATGCTAGTGGTATTTTGATTGGGATTGCATTAAATCTGTATAACAATTTTGGGAGAATGGCCATTTTCTCAATATTTATTCTTCCTATCCATGAACAAGGGTTGTCTTTCCATTTTCTGAGGTCCTCTTCGATTTCTTTTCAGGGTATTACAGTTTTCCCTGAATAGATCTTTCACTTCTTTAGGTTAATTCCTAAGTATTTTTCTTATTTCTCTCTCAGTGATTTTGTTGTTAGTGTATAGGAATGCTACTTATTTCTGAGTGTTGACTTTGTATCCAGCTACATTACTGAATTTATTTATTATACCTAGGAGTCTTTCAATGCAGTTTGGGGGGTCTTTTATGTAGGGTATCATGCCATCTGCAAATAATGATAATTTAACTTCCACTTTTCTGATCCTTACTCCTTTTATTTCTCTCTCTTGCCTAATTGCCCAGGCTAGTATTCCCAGCACTATATTGAATAGGAGTGGTAATAGTGGACATCTTTGTCTTGTTCCTGATTTTAGGGTAAAGACTTTCAGTTTTTGGCCATTTAATATGATGCTGGCTGTTGGTTTGTCATAGATGGCCTTTATCATATTGAGATAAAGACCATCTATTCCAATTCTCTGTAAGGTTCTTATCATGAATAAGTGCTGGACCTTATCAAAAGCTTTTTCTGCATCTATAGAAATGATCATGTGGTTCTTATATTTGGCTCTATTGATATGGTGGATTACCTTTATTGATTTATGTATTTTGAGCTCTCCCTGAATTCCTGGGATGAATCCCACTTGGTCATGGTGTATCATCTTCTTGATGACTTGTTGCATTGTTTGCCAATATTTTAGGGAGAATTTTTGCTTCTATGTTCATTAGGGAGATTGGCCTGTAGTTCTGTTTTTGGTTAGGTCTTTCTCAGGATTTTGTATTAGAGTAATATTTGCTTCCAGAAATGAGGTAGGAATTTCAATTTCACTGAAGAGTTTGAGGAGGGTCGGCATTAAGTCTTCTTTGAATCTCTTGTAGAATTCCAGTGAATCCATCTGGGCCTGGGCTCTTCTTTGTTGGTAAGGATTTAATTACATCTTCAATTTCATTAATAGAAATTGGGTTATTCAGCAGTTTTACATCTTCTTAACCCAGCTTTGGTAGTTCATATGTTTCTAGGAATCTGTCCATTTCTTCTGTGTTAGTGAACCTATAAAAGTAGAGGTTTTCAAAATAGGCATTGATGATCTTCTGTACTTCCATAGAGTCTGTAGTGATTTCACCCTTTTCATTCTGTATTGCATGAAGTTGAGTTTTTTCTTTCTTTTTTTAATGAGGTTACATAGAGGCTTATCAACTTTATTTATTCTTTCAGAGAACCAACTCTTTGATTCATTGATTCTTTGTATTTTTTTCTTAGTCTCTATTGCATTGATTTCTGCTCTGATCTTTATAATTTCCTCCTTTCTTTTGGCTTTGGGCTTGGCTTGCTCTTCTTTTTCTAGATGTTTGAGTTGTAGCATCAGATTGCTTGTGTTCATTCTGTTTTCCTGATGGGGGAATTCACTTCAATAAATTTTCCTCTGAGAACTGTTTTCATTGCATCCCACAGATTCCAGTAAGCTGCATTTCTATTTTTGTTTGCTTGTAGATATTGTTTAATTTCTTCTTTAATATTCTCTGTGACCCACTCATTGCGCAGGAGTTTATTACTCAATTTCCATGTGTTTGTGGGGTTTTTTGCAGTTGCTTTTATCATTAATTGCTAGTTTTATGGTGCTGTGATCTGGTAACATGCATGGGATAATTTCAAGCCTTTTTCATTTACTTAAGTATGTTCTGTGGGCTATTATATGGTCCATTTTAGAGAATATCCCATGTGCTGCTGATAAGAATGTATATTCTGATGTTTTTGGGTGGAACACTCTGTATATGTCTATCAAGTCCATTTGTTCACAGGTGTGATTCAGTTCTGCTGTTTCTTTGCTGATTTTCTATCTGGTTGATCTGTCCCTTTATGTCAATGGTGTGTTAAGATGTCCTGCTATAATTGTGTTACTGCTTATTTGATTTTTCATTTCTGTTAATATTTGTTTTGTATAGCTGGGTGCTCCCAAATTTGGTTCATATATATTTAAGATTGTTATCTCTTCCTTTTGAAGTTTTCCCCTAACTAGTATGTAGTGACCTTCTTTATCTCTTTGGATCATTCTTGGTTTGAAATCCACATTGTCTGCCAACAGTATGGCTACTCCTGCTTTTTTTTTTGGTTTCCTGTTGCATGAAGTATTGTTTTCCATCCTTTGACTTTCAGTCTATGAGTGTCCTTTTGGGTTAGATGGATTTCTTGTAGACAGCATATGGTTGGATGTTGTTTCTTGATCCATTCTGCCAGTCTGTTTCTTTTGATTGGTGAGTTGAGGCCATTTACATTAATGGTTGTAACTGTTATATATTGG